>OOFC01045307.1:0-11220 GCA_900323345.1 Pseudochromis fuscus
AAAAATCAAGACGGACAGTCGACCGACACAAAGTATTACACACACTCTGCAGGAAGGAGTCTTCACCGAAGCACTTCCTGTTTAAAATACCACATTAACAGGAAGCATATGTTAGTCGGGGATTCTGCTAGCACTTAAGCTAACCTGTCGTCCAGTTGGCGACAAACCACCCTCTTGCAAATTGTTATTGTTTGACAGTGCTATTTATTACTGCACCTTAACAAGCATTAGTTATCCAATTATTCAAGTGATTATTCGATAACTAAAATACTCGTTAGCGGCAGCCCTACCTGTCTATAAGCCGCTATTGAATTTATTCAAACAGTTTCATGTGGTCCACTCTGACCGGGTCTGATGTGACGACACTAAATGGATCGGCGGCGCGGAGCTTGCTAGCTTGTAAAAAGCTAACAAGTGTCATGCCGCCGATACATGAGAAACACCGGTGTTTAAGTTCAAAGTGTCGGAAAAAAGTAGTGGCTTATAGTCAGGAAAATACGGTAATTAAATAACAGGACCATGAAGGGAGGTAAAATACAAGAAAAATTGAGTACATTTGTGAGAAGCTCGCTCAGATATTCTCACAGATGAAAGAAAGATCCTCAGATTTGTGAGAAATGTGAAGTGATTTTATAAATTTTCATTTGTTAACATCACTGATGGCATTTCTCTCTTGTGATATCACTCCCCTCGGCTCATTTTTGCATTTTTTCCTCCTACAGTGACACTAATATGCTGCTAAATGACAGCCTTTAATGAAATCCCATTCTTTTAAATATTATCTGTGCCCATCTTTGTTGTTGATAACAGATTTTCTCCTCTTGGACACAGATGATATCAGTCGGTGACAAATCTGAGGACAGATGTTCAGCCATTCTTCACACATGAATCTGTCTCAGCTCCTCTTTGCTGCAGGCTTTTTGCTTTACTTCCACTTTGAAGAACTTCAAATGTGTTTTATGGGATTAAAGCCAAAGCACATGTGTGTCCAGGTCACAGTTTTCTTGGTGTTCATGCTGCGTGGCCTCTGCAGTGTGTTTGGGGCGTCGCTCTTCAGCCTGAGTCACCATCCCGCCGAGTGTTTCTCTCAACAAACCTGCATTAATAATGAATGTACAGACTCGCAGCTGCTCGCAGTGGTCATCCTGGTCATCTGATCCCGACTTTATTTTGGCTTCATCTGCTGCAGATACTCATCAGGCTTCTCCTCATGTTCTTTGGCAGCAGCGGTTTTCTTCTTGGATCGTCGTGCGATGTCTTTCGCACCATTTGAGCATCACTGAAACTCCAGCTTCACTGATAATTTTTGGTGCCAAGTCACAAGCACTTATCGTCTGTCTCTCAGTGCAGGGAGGCATAAAACAGCTAATTGTTGGTGGCAGAAGTTTTTGAGAGTGTCCACTGAGCTGGTTGTGGTAGTTTGACTCCTCCTGGTCTTTATTCAGCCTCGCAATCTGGTTTTCTTCTGGTTTGTCTGGTTTCTAGTTTCTCAGTTTGAGTCCTGGACTGTTCATAGAAATGAACAAAGTGACTGCGTCTCAAAAATGAAGCCAATGTAGAAGTGTAAAAAAAAGTGCAATCCCACCGATGGCCACTAGATGCTGGCTGATGACCCCTCCACCTGCTCAGAAAAGTTCATTTTAAATCAGTCAGTACATTTTCTTCCATGAGTCGTTCTGATGTCATTGGATAAACTCAACTCCTTCTCAGAGATCTGGTGGGAGGAGTTAGGGGCGGGGCTAGTCTGATTGACAGGTGGTCCATCTGAGAATCATTTCATCATTATTCATTCAAAAAGAGGACAACTTACAGGTGTGCTTAGTTTGATTGACAGCTCTGGTCTTCAGTGATTTACAGCTGGTTTGGAGACTCATTCACCAGTAAACTCCAGTCTCATTCTCATTGGACAGTGTCCTGATGTTCAAGGGTCAGACCCGCCTCCTCAGTCCTCCCTTCACATCCAAATATGGTCACTTCCTGTTCCTAAAAAAGTCCCTGCTTCAGAATGTGAGTCTACAAATCACCGGTGACATCACATTAGCTTCATCTATTGGAAATTACACGTTATCACTTTGGTTGCCATAGTAACTGGACACTGAGTTTGGACTTTTGTCTTCTTTCTGGACATATTCTGAGTGCTTCAGATCCAGTACCATCCACTTCAACATAAACACACTGTATCTCCTCCAACAGTGTCCAGGGCCTTTATTCAGCTGAACAGCAGCAGGTACTCGGCCTCTGTTTGAGGCTGGACACGTCCTCTCTGCAGTAACAGACTCACCAATATTATAATTTGTATCACGCAACTGCAGTTAATTAACTTGGTTCCAGCCATGCACTGAGACCTGGATAATTTGGGCCCCTGGGGAGTGTGAGCCTGTTGTGTAGATCACGTTTTGTGTGGTTTATAGTCCAGCCTACAAAATAAAAGCATTGATCCAAAATCTAATTTTGAGCCCACGGAGCGCTGTCCTGCAGGGGCTGGGTTCCCATTAAATCAACAATGATGAACTGCAGAGCCTCAGTTTGTGTCGGGGTCTTGATGCAGCTGAGTTGAAGAAGCCAACAGGCCTCGATTTGAGGACAGTTTGTATTAGAGGCAGGACTTTATTTCAGATTTACTCTGATCAGTTTAATTAGTCAGATTTTAGTACAAAGCCTCGTTTTGGAAGTTTCTGCTCTAGGTTGTTAAATCAAAACTTCTATTGACTTTAATTTCTTAACGGGGCTTTTATTGTGAAATATCTGCATGCACACAGTTTAATTTGTTCACTATATTTTTTCCCCAGGCTGTATTTGGGTATTTTATTTTTGTATTTTCTCTTTACTCAGCTGTGCTGTACACTACGTATAATTTCCAGGTAGTTTTTCACCAGATAAGAGGACTGACCTATTTATATTCATCCTTAAGAGTCTTACAGTTAGCAAGCGTTATGTCTCTTGCTAATTGGTGCCTATTTATAATTTACTTTTTTGAAGACTCGTCTCCTCATCTCTCATCTCTCACACACCTCTAAATCATATTTCTGCACGTTAACCACATCAGTCACAGGGATTCAAGAAGAAGAAAGTATCACAACTTTAATTTGAGCTGTGCTTACTTTGCTCCAGCATTAAAACTCACCATGAAACCTCCCGAATCTGCAGCTGCTATTTTAAACTACGAGAGCGTAAGCATTAAGACGAACAAGCGGGCCAGGTTCAAGCACTTTTTTAAATCCCTGTGAAGTCTGGGTGGGAGTGGAGTTGAAAGGAGGAGGCTGCTGTCTGCCTTCAGCCAAGGTTCTGGGCAAAAAAACCCAAATTAAAAAAAATAATAATTCTGATGGATTTCAAGAAGTCCTCATCAGTCACTGCTGTTGCATAATTCCAAAACACTCTTTCCTAATGTTAATTAAAACCAGCCCCACTTGCAGGTCACATTATCTATAAAAATTACAGCGCACACAAAATATGAGGTGCTCCCGCCTCGCCCATGAAATAGACTCACAAGATCAATGGCGGTAACAGCTATTGATCTCGCTGATTAAATACATCTGAGCTGTGATGGCGGGATATACATCAAGCAGCAGAGGAGAAAGTTGAAGGAGGCCGGGGCGGCTGGGACTTCCTTTAACGAGGCGGTCGGTGTGAAGATCGCAGGTGTTTGCATCATCGCAGGTCGCTACGGCGCCGGGCGTCGTTACCACCTCTTTTTACTCCACCCGCCGTATGTGTCATCCCCATCCTGCCTCCCCGGGGCTGTTGTTGCAAATAAAGAATATGCTCTCCGTCGAGTGGGTTTAAAAAGGAGTTTACACAGATATTATCGGCGGCTTAATTCGACCTGATTTCCCTCGCAGCCTCGACACTTCGTCTCGATGGTTGAGCCGGCAGCGGGAAGCTTTAATATGCTCATTTTCAGCTTGTAACCGGCTAATAGTTTTCAGACTGGGTCACTCTGAATTTAATCAGCTGTAAGTTGGTGCTTAGCCGTGGTTAAGTGCGGCCCCGAGGACTTAACTTTGAGGCAGGAGCGAAAGTCTTTAGCGAGACATCAGAATCCATGTCGGGACAAATCGGCCGGAGTGAAGCATTTGTTGTGATTCTTGATTCTCTTTTATGACTTGTGTTTTTTTTGTAATTAACATTCAGGTCAGTCCCCTCCTGGAGTAAACGGAGGTATTTTTAGATTTGAAACTCTTAGTGACCTTTGCAGGCTCTTATCTCCTGACTGTGAGGGGTTTGTGGAGACAATTACTCACTGATGTAGTCCCAAGTTGGCTTCTGAGAATAAGGCCAACGCTGCTGCTGCCAAGTGAGTGAGTTATGTAAACAGCCTGACACAGAGAGAACAGTGCCGAGAAAAGAGCTGCACACACACATTGAACATAAAGGAGTTGTCTTATTTTATTCCCTGTGAACTGTCGGCGCTCCCACAAGACTCGGAGTTAGGGCATCTTTCCGAAAACCTTTTTTTTTTTTTCCCTCTCTCCATCTTTCAGACAAAAGATGAAAAAATTGTGTTTTCTCTAATTTCCTCACTTATTCATGAGAGACCTCGTTGCCCTTTAGCTGATGTTATAACTATAAAATTTCTGATGATTTGTTGGCAGTGTTTGTTTGAGGGATACCACAGAGGAGCGGCGGGGATTTGTAAACACCAGATTTCTAGCAATGAATATCACAGTACCTCTGCTTCGGCAGCCTGAGAGACAAGGCCCTGACTCTGTAATGGACTGAGCAGCGATTAACTCGTCCAGTAATTACATCAGCGACAAGTACAGTGCTGTACACTGTAATCAAATGTTGTCTGCAATCAGCCAATTCCTTATGTGGATTTCTGACCTTTGACAGGATCTTTTTCTTGCTGCTATCAGTCATTGAGCATCATTATCATCTTTATTACCGTCATTATCATCCTCCGAATGCCTCGCGCTGTTATTAAGAGGAGTCAAGCGGTGGATGTCTGTGATGTTGGAGGAGGTGTGGGAGGCAGATTTTAGGGAAGAGTTGGTGCATCACATGACAAATTTCACGTCCTAAAAGGAAACTTCTCACGATGCAACAGGATGGTGTCGTTTTGCAGACCTAACAACTGCTTTCAAAACATTCATCATCTTATCTTAGCACGTTCACGTGTTGGGAAGGTTGTGCAGATATTTACCGTATTTCCCGGACTAGAAGCCGCTACTTTTTTCCGACACTTTGAACGTAAACACCGGTGTGTCTCATGTATCAGCAACACAAAGCTCGTTAGCTTTTTACAAGCTAGCAAGCTCCATGTCGCCGATACATTTAGCGTCGTCACATCAGACCCGGTCAGAGTGGACCACATGAAACTATTCGAATAAATTCAATAGCGGCTGGTATAGACTGGTGCGCTCAATAGTCTGGAAAATACGGTAATCTCAAACCAAAGTACTGAACAAATACAGTCTTTTACTTTCACTATGTACTACCAATATTGACCTTGTGGTGGCGCCAGAGGTATCTGACTAAATAATTAGTCTTAACAAAATTAAGCTAACACAAAAGTGCAAAAAAACCTGCAGTTCCTTAAATGTCCACTTGAGGCTCCAAAAGTGAGACCTTCATTTAACATGTTTGTAGCCTGGTGGAAAAGGTTTGGTCTTTTCTCCGTTTCTCCGAGGCTCCACCTCTTCCCTCTCATCCAAATATGGTCATAAAAAAATCAAGACTTCCAAACTCCAGACGTCAAAATACCACAAACAAACGAGTGACGTCCATCTTTTATTTACGCTCTGTGGGGGCATCGTCTGTAGACCAGAAACTTTATGAGGATCCATTTGGTTGTTTGTTTGATCCAGTGACACAACTGAAAATAATCTTTGTTACGATGTTAATGAAACACCACAAAAATCACAAGATGACCAAAACCTCCTCTGTACATCCTCTAGAGATGTAGAAAACTAGATTTCTAAACCACGTTTACAGTAAAATACCCGACATGTTACAACCTGAAGATGAAATCCATGTTAATTTGAGTCAGGACTGAAGTGATGATGCTGAGTGACACACTGGTACAGTCCAAGACAAAGCTCAGATGCTATCCCACTGTTTGTCACCGGCTGAATAACACATGCTGCAACGTTATGATTGATATAATATGGGTTGAGTGTCAACTTAAAATCCAGTCTACAATGCACTGTGTGGCTGTGCTCCCTCTCCTGGTTCCCATCATATCCTATTCATGGCATTTTAAATGATTTCACTGTCGACTTTCCCACAAACAAACCCCTGACTGACATATTTTTGTTTTGCTCTCATGTTCTAAAAATGTGGCTGTCAGGCGCCTGGTTGTGACTTCTCAGCACACCTCTGAACGGCACGCTAACCGCACACACACACACACACACACAGCTGTTGGTCATGACCAGCCTGCACAAACACAAAGCAAACAGAAAGTCCCCATCGTCGCATTTTCCGCCCTCCTCACCTCCAGCAGCAAACACACAAACTTGCACTTTAGAGGAAGGAGCCACCAGTGTGTGTTCACACATCAACACACACGTGTTGAGTCCTAACGAGGACGGGGAGGAAGAGGAGGAGGAGGAGGGGGCTTCACCAATGTGTATTCACTGCAGTTTCATCACCTTAAGACTCCGCACAACAACTCACCTCAGGTCCGAGCAAACATTTAATTTGTGAGTTTGTTTTTCCGCCGGCGGAGCGACGATCCATTAAGGCCGCTGTGCTCGCCGCCGTGGGGAGTCGGCATCTCGGCGGCTATATTACCCAGTCTGAGCTGAAACATATGCAGGATTGAAGCGTAGCTGAGCTCCTCCAGACGGAAGGATTAATGCCATTATTCAGGTGATGAATGGCTCAGTGTGAAACAGTAATAACACAATAGATCATGACTAAATTATCATAGTGGGAGCTGTCTCAGGCAGGTTAATTCCAGGCTGTGAAGGAGGTGCGCTGGAGAAGAAAGGGTCATAATCTGTTTGTAAGATTAAATATTCACAATCAAACAAAAGAACAACACAAAAAAACACGACAACAAACCTCAGACACAGGGAGTGACTGTGTGGGATCAGTCCAACTGAGTGGGCTCAAATAAAACAACTTCACAATATGAAAAATAAAAAGGCGAGAAATGACTGCGGGTCAAGCACAAGCCTGAATCATCAGGAAGTGTTTGATTGTGTGTGTGTGTGTGTGTGTGTGTGATGAAACATGCAATAGAGCTCTGAAATCAAAGAGAAATTATGGATACAGTGACGCACCGACGGCTACACGGTGTTGGGGAAGCGGGCCGAACAGATGGAGGAACGCGTTGTGATGGAATGGCTGAGCTGTATTGTCACTCCGTTGTCAAAACAGCAGATGGAGGTGTGCTGCCAGGACGACAGCGGAGGAGACAGTCAACACAACCGAGGGGGAGAAACTTTATCTGCTGCTCAGGGACCGACACTGAGGATCAGTCCACACTCTGCGGATTTACTCAAATAAAAAACAACATTCACGTAAAACCAGAGTCTCTGATAATGTCTGGTGTTTCAAAATAAAAGCTTGGTCAGGAAATAAGGGTGTTTACAGAAATAGACGAAGCGAGTGTGACGTCACCTTCCTGTTTGTGGACGTTTTGAAGCCAAGAGATCGGGATTTGAAGGTCACCGTGTTGGTTGTTTGGAGTCAGAGGTTGACCATATTTGGATGTGATGGAAGGAGTGAGGAGGCGGGACTTCCTGATGGACCAACACATCACTGAGTGTTTCATTTTTGACCAGTTTTGAATTGAAGTGAATTGGAGCCAGAGTTTTTGGAGCCCCCAGTGGCCGTCAGCTGTATTGCACTTCTGCTTTGGTCTCATTTATCAACCCCACTTGCTCTGTTTCTATTTCCAGTCTATAGTTTTTTGAAATGCAGGGATGTTAATGTTTTGATCTTCTCCTGATTCAGTCTAAAGCAGCGGTCCTCAATCCTGGTCCTCAAGAGACGCAATCCTGCATGTTTTAGATGTTTCCCTCTTCCAACACCTGATTCAAGTGACCAGCTCATCATCCAGCTCTGCAGAAGCCTGATAATGATCCTGATGATTTGAATCAGGTGTTGGAAGAGGGAAACATCTAAAACATGCAGGATTGCAGCTCTCGAGGACCAGGATTGAGGACCCCTGGTCTAAAGCGTCGAAGTCCGGGTCACAAACTGAGCCAGTTTGGACAGTAACAGACTCTGAACCTGCTCACTGGGAGGTTTGAGTTTCTCTGTAGCTCCTCCCACCCCCTTAAGCTGGGGTGGTGGTGGCTCACCAGGTAGGGACTTATGTTGGGTACCAGAGGGTCATGAGTTCAGGTCCCAGCCCGGAAAAAGCATGGACTGGTAGCTGCACCACCTCCAGTCCACTGCCGACGTGCTTCTGAACTATACTTTTATATTTCTTTATGTTTCTGATGACACTTCATTAACAGTAACATTAACATTAAACATCTCACCACTTTTTCACCTGTAATATTCAAAGAAAGTGGAGGTAAACTGTTAGTTGCCACTGACAGTCTCTTTCCTTTTCACTCACAATGTCTCCTATTGGCCAGAAGCAGCATTGACATCTTCCATCTGTTTTCACCAGTTGCCATGGTGACTCTTGGAGCTCCAGTGATGATGGTTTTCATGCAAGTGCAAGGTGAACATGTTCAGAGTTGAATGAACCAGTTCAGAGACGTGACCCTGGATCCAAAACCTCAGACTTTCCATCTTAGAGTCCATGAAGTCAGAGTTTGTTGAACCTCCTTTCTGGACACTTAGAAAATGATTCCTTGAAAACACTGGGAGCCCTGATGACATCATTTTGAGATGTATTTTCCTTCGACTCCTCTTGAGTTCAAATTGATAATAAGACTTTGTTGTAGCCTCAGCAGGTCAGTCTGTACTTGCTTTGCTCACCTCGCCCGTCAGCCAAACATCAGGTGAAATTTGTGGAGGCCGAGGCCGAGGCCGGCCTCTTTGTCCTTGGTAAACAGCCAGCGTCCTCTGGAGGTGTTTAGAATTCACCGGCTGAAGGAGAAGCCCCTTTGGTATTTGAACATGTGTGGTGACCTTTACATTATCTCCCACATGGTCAACTGTGGCTGTGTGAGCCTGTCAGTCCACTCAGGGTGCTGTGTGGAGGCTGCCAGGTGATGGAGAACACAGGCTGAAGGTGAGGCAGGTATACAGATACATATATATGTGTGTGTGTGTGTGTGTGTGTGTGAGGTCGAGGTGAAGGCAGCGACGTGGGAGCAGAGGGAAGGAAATGAACCAATAAATGAGAGCAAATGAAGATGGATGGATCATGCTTGAATCCTTATTAAATAACTCATTTCTACCTGCTATACAGGCTTCGCTGACATCCTCTGTTGGCGTGGCAACAGATGAACAGATATCAGCTGAAGTGATTGTTGGCTTGTTTATCAAACTGTGTGTATTCCCCCTGCTGACGCTGTAGCCGCTGATATGACACGCCGGGTTAGCATCTCTCCTCAGAATCAAACCTTTTCATCACATCGACAGAGGTAAAAGGAAAAAAAAACAACTCTTTGCATATTCCTGTTGTGTTGTGACGCTTCGTATCAGTCACTCCTTCTGGCAGCGGGATGGATGCGAGGTCTTTCCCGAGCTGCTCTCTCGCAGCGGAGGAAGTCAAGGTGTTTATTTTTTGGGCTACAGGCAATTATGACATTTGTTTTAGTCGGCGACGTCCCGCGAGTGAACCTGTCAGAGTGGAAACACGGGGCAGCAGAGAGGCCACAAACATCAGCCACCACATCAACCTTGAGTGGAAAGCTGCTGTCGCTGCTGTGAGCAGGAAAATACACTGAATTAATAAAAATAAGTGCTTTTACCTTGAGTCCATTTGTGTACTTCATGCTGCTCAGTGCTCCTGATACATTGCTGGTTACTTGTGCAGCTGAGGAGAGTCACTGGGTTTGTTCTGGGGGGGACAGAAGAGCAGCAACACAACAACTGTTTTCCTGTTGCTCACTTCATCAATCCAGTTTTCATGATCAGAGGTCGTTAGCGCCGCGCTCGTGTCTCCTCAATGGACAAAAGGATCCAGACCACGTGGACTAAGGTGGTCATGAGTTTTTTGTCAGCTGCTGTTTTCAAGGTCAGGTGCTGGATATGTCACCAAACAGACATGTAACACAACAATTTTTATTTTCCTTTATTTTTTGTGCAATGCATTTCATGAATCATTTTTACTCCACCATTATCAGTCTGAAAAATGTGAGCATTCTTGGACCTTGTGCCTCCTCATACTCAACATACTCCTGCTATTTGTATTTTGTAGTATTATGGGGTAGTATGGGGGGTGAGTAGAGTGTTTAAATATTGCAGTGTTGCCTCTTTAATGACTTGTCTTTGTCTTGTTTCTGTGCATCAATCACATCATGCAGCTCGTAGCTTTAGGATCAAAAAGTGAAATGAACTGAGCTGCTTTGTTCCCTGAATTTGTTCTTGTAGATCCTTCTTCTAGTGGGTCCCCTTTGAATCGTGAGATTGTGGGTTTGATCCCCGGCTCCTCCTGTCCACATGTCAAAGTGTCCTTGGGCAAGACACTGAACCCTAAGTTGCTCCCAATGGTGGCTAGAGCCTTGCATGGCAGCTCTGTAGCCATTGGTGTGTGAGTGTGTGTGTGTGAATGGGTGAATGAGTTGCCTTGTAAAGTGCTTTGGGACCTAGCATAGGTCATGAAAGCACTATATAAATGTACTGCATTTACCATTTACCATTTCTTCTGGTTACCAACATGATGGTTACCAGTATGATGATTACCAGTATGATGGTTACCAGTATGATCGTTGTCAATATGATGATTACCAGTATGATTGTTACCAGTATGATTGTTACCAGTATGATGATTACCAGTATGATTGTTACCAGTATGATTGTTACCAGTATGATGATTACCAGTATGATTGTTACCAGTATGATTGTTACCAGTATGATTGTTACCAGTATGATTGTTACCAGTATGATTGTTACCAGTATGATTGTTACCAGTATGATGATTACCAGTATGATGGTTACCAGTATGATTGTTACCAGTATGATTGTTACCAGTATGATGATTACCAGTATGATGACTAACCAATATGATGGTTACCAGTATGGTGATTATTACCAGTATGATGACTACCAGTATGATCATTACCAGTATGGTCACCAGTACTGGAGCCCCTGGACACACCTGTTGAAGCTGATAATGTAATAACAGCCGATAATGTAATA
>OOFC01045308.1:0-12691 GCA_900323345.1 Pseudochromis fuscus
CTCGAGGATACTCCAGGTCATCTGTGGAGATCATGTGACTGCCACCACGCTCGGGATCTGAGGGACGTGGGGAGGATAAAAGGAAGGAAGGAAGGGAGGAAGGAAAGGTGGAAAGTGTGCAAGAAAGAAGTGAACCACCACCCACACCGGCATGCAGAAAGATTGGAGGGTGGAGACGAACACACACACAGCAGCCACACAGAGGTGGAAACAAATGAAGCAGAAAGGAGGAGAGTGGAAAAATAAGGCACAGAGGGGACAGGAGGGAGAGAGGGAGAGATGGGATGGGATGTTAGAGTATTTGCCACCAGGACCGAGCAGCTCTTTGCAGAACTATTGATTTCAAGTTCTGAAGAAAGAAAAATGAGAAAAGTAAAATGCTCAGTGATAGTTCAAAGGAAGAGGCTGAATTTGTTTTGCCAGATATCCCAGTGTGATACGCCTGCTCGTCATCTGAAGGAGCTTTCACTGTTTTCTTTCTGAGGTGATTAAAGGTCCAACAGGGACAAGGACAGAAGGTTTCTGTCATTGTCCTGGTGCTTCCTGTCCAGCTCCTGTCCTCCTGTCTCAGCTGTCCCTCTGACACTGTCTTTACATATTCCCACTGTCTCTGCTGCAGCTACTCATCCTGCTGTCCATTTTTAAGGAGGCGCGTCACTCTGACAGGCCGTGGCCTTTTATCAGCGCTCTACCTGACAGACAACACAGCCTGAGGTGGAGGGGAGACAGCTGAGGGGGAGACAGCTGAGGGGGAGACAGCTGAGGGGGAGACAGCCAGAAGGAGACAGGATGGTTACACAAAAAACAGAAAAAGAAAAAAGTGACTGGAGTAACAAATGTATTTAATGTGTCATAAGAAAACAAGAAGCAGGGAGCCATTCGCCCGGTGAGTTACCTTGCTTAGGAAAACAGGCCCCGGCGTTGGCTAGAAGAGAAACATGCCAAGGGTTAATTTGTGTGTTTGTGCACAGACGTGCAAACAAACGCAGCAGCACACGTCACATGAGCATCAGAAAAGAGCTATGCAGAGATGATAGCACTTTTTCTGAATTACAATCAGGTAATGCATTATATATATATGCATTATAATGTATTCATAAGGTTAACACATGTGGGGAAATGGTTTGCTATGAATGCTAAGAGTGTCCGACAAAAACCCGCAGAATGGAGAATGAACACCTCATGTTTTTTTAACAGGAAGTGGTTGATATTCAACGTCTCTTCATCACATTTGATCATATTTAACAAACTACACAGTAGTGACTGCAGGCAGGTAGGAAACAGTCAGTCCAGAGGTGGGTGATAAAACAGATAAAACTACAAGCATGAAAAGTGCTGAGCTTTAATATGGCAGGAGCAGTGGACTGTCTGTACATTAAACTCTCATCAGCAGCATCAGGATGAGCAGCAGAGGGAGGCTCCTTGGGGCAGGAGCAACAAATGGACTGTTAATGAAGACTGGGGGGGTCCTCCAGTGGACAAACCTTCAGACAGAGGACGTGTGTTCAGGGCAGGGAGGCCGGGACCATTCCCACACAGCTGCAATCACACTGCAGCGAGATGTGAGTGTGATCAGCTGTTTCACACGCTGCCCTCGCTGCGCTGACATTATGAAGTGCTGATAAACTGAACAGAGGTGGGGCTAAATGGACTGACCTCCTGGCTAATAGCATTAGCATTGAGCTCTCCGCTGCACACCGAGGCCGCCGGCCGGGTCCACGGTGCCCCCTCTCAGCCTCCCACATCTCTGCTTTACACTTCATTAGGCTGCAGCTTATTGTGCATCAGCTAACAAGGACCTGACTCAGGGCTCCCATTACAGCCGCTGCAGAGCTGTGCACGGTGGCTTGTTGTTGTGACTCTGCATCACAGGTGACAGGGAGACTGTGCTGCCTACAGACAAACACGCATCAACACTCAATGGATTGTTTTTTATCTGTGCTGCAGGTAAAGTGAACACAGGAAGTTTTCTTTGTTAAAACAGCCTTTTGAAAAATATTTATTACTAATAAAATAAATCACCAGCAAGGCTTTAATTATTATTGGTTGAATAAAAGAAAATATTTTCAATAAAATGAAGCATCAGTGGCAGGAAAGAAGATTCATAATGATGATATTACAACAAATCAACAGGTTGTGATTATGAAATTATCACTTTTGTGATTAGGTTGAATGGAGACTGAACCGGTGCTGCTGATTGGCTGTAAACCTCCAGACACCCTGTTGGTTTCTGCAGTCTCTTTACATTTAAAATAAGTGTTTGAAGGAAGTTTTGTGTGGTGCAGTTAAAATGCTCCATATGTTACTGGATGCAAACGCCCACCACCACACGTCCTCCCAGAAAACTTCCCAGAGTGAATATATTTGTGCAAAGCTCCTGAATGCAGCGGGAGGAGAAGTCGTGTGGGCAGCAGAGTAAGAATAGAAAACAGGAGCAGGGTATTCATCTTTACTTTCCCATTCACAGCCAATACATTTCCACATCAGCTGGCAGACAATCAGCCTGACAGCCAAAACAATCTGCGAGAGCCCACGCAGCCGCAGCATCATTTAAACATACATCACAGAGCGTGATGGGCGGGTTTCTGGTGAACGCTTTATCACCAGAGTGCAGGACGTCGGGGTGCGGCAGCGGGCGAATCACAGCCACAAACACTGAGGAGGAGGTGCAGCGTGTTGGTCAACAGAATAATGGAGGAGGTGACTGACAGCGTGAGCCTTCAGTCAGAGTGGATACCATCAGTGAGCTCAGCCAATGAGCTGCGCTGCTAAGATAGAGGGCACGGTCAGGAGCATTAACCTGGCTGAATATAATGAGGTGGCGGCGGCGGTGGCGGTAAGATAAGACAAACAGGAGGAGGAGGAGTCACCAAAACAAAGAAAAAGTACTAATCCAGACTCTGGGTTTGGGAGAAACAGCTGCAGCTTGAAAGTGAAGAGTTTGTCCACAGATTGAAGATGATCCATAAAAAATGAGGAGATTTTCTTCAGTGATGGTTTTATATTCCCCCTTCTCTTCACTGGTTATTTATATGTCGGGAGTTTCAGTCTGTGGCACGAGGCAGTTGCCAGTCCACCCACAACAACACAAACACACAATAATAATGTTCTGCATCACTACAGATACATCCTGAACCACACACTTCACACAGGAAATGGTGATTTTCTTCTTCTTCACAGCCTGAGCTGGACTTTCATTTCCAGATGAGAAGTTCCTGCTCATCACATGCACAGTGTGGAGAATTGGGAGAAAGTGGTTTGGTGGAGCTTTGATGGATGTGGAGGAGGAGGCCGAGCAGCTTTATATTCAGGGGATGTTGAACAAGTGTGTGAGGAGCAGGAGGATCACACTGCAGCAGGAGGCTGCGATCAATCACCAACTATCACTGATGACAATCTCCTCCTGACATTACACTTTATATAAAAACCAATGTTTAGTTAATATCTGCTGAGCTGTTTAGGATCCATACATCTGCAGCTTCTCTACATTAATCAATAACAATTTGCTGTGAAACATGTAAGATAATAGTAACAAATTATTTCCTACAGTTTAAAGTGATTGTTTGATTGTTAGATTACTTTCATGTATCAGTAAAAAAATCAGCAACTAACTCATTTTTTATTCAATTTTTATTTGACCATCTCACATAAGCTGCAATTGATTAATGTGAAGTTGTGGTGAAATGTTTTTCTGTGTAATGTTGCTGACAGCTCTGTTTGAATAGCAGCTCTGTGAATCCTGCAGCTCTGTGAATCCTGCAGCTCTGTGAATCCTGCAGCTCTGTGAATCCTGCAGCTCTGTGAATCCTGCAGCTCTGTGAATCCTGCAGCTCTGTGAATCCTGCAGCTCTGTGAATCCTGCAGCTCTGTGAATCCTGCAGCTCTGTGAATCCTGCAGCTCTGTGTGAATCCTGCAGCTCTGTGAATCCTGCAGCTCTGTGAATCCTGCAGCTCTGTGAATCCTGCAGCTCTGTGAATCCTGCAGCTCTGTGAATCCTGCAGCTCTGTGAATCCTGCAGCTCTGTCTCCCCTCAGGAGACCAGCTGAATGGTCTGGACTGTGTGAGGACCACAAGTGTCCTCAGTGAATCAACACATCAGCTGCACAAAGAAGAAACTGTGTCCAGGACAAAGTGAAGAGCAACTGCAGCTCAGACATCAGAGATACATTGATCATCATTTATCATCTGCTGCAGAAAGAACAGATTGAATAAAGCAGAGTGTAACATCACTGCAGGCTTTCATCATGTCTCTGCTACATTGAAATTAAAATGTAGCAATAATACAATTTACATTTGTAACACATATGGACTTCATGTATCCACAGTGAAGGACACACACACACAGACTCAGTGCTGATCGTCTGGTGTGTGTCTGATTGTCATTAAATTGTTACATGTGTAACTAAACCATCTGATTGATTCTTTGAATGAATCCTCTCTGTGCCTCTTTGTTTCAGTCACATGCAGCTTGGTGTCAGGGTAACACTGGTGGTGGTGATGACTGTCTTATCCTGTGCTGACTGCTGCTATTACCATGGAGCCACAGTTTACTCTCCTCTTATTTCTTTGATACAGTGTCCATCCCCTGAAGTCTGTGGTTGTGCAGACGGCTGAGGAAGGAGAGAGCAGCTCTAATTCACAGTCTAATTTACTGCTTGGCTGTGATGGTACAGGACACACAGCAGCACAACAACAAGCCACAGAAACACACAGAAAGGAAACGGGAGGTGGAAACAGTAAACTGCAAATCCAGCTCAGCTATTAACGCTACAAGCAAACAGACATAAACCAGCCTTAAGCTGTTGGCACTTGTAAGTCTTTATGCTCCAGTGGGAACAGTTAAAACAAATAACTAGAAGGAGAGAGGGGCATGTCAGGACTAAATATAACCTCCTGAAAACCCACCAATCAGCTGTTAGAGCCCTGCAGGTCACTGCTCAACAAGAGGCTGCAGTGAGCTCTGTCATCCTCCCAGACATCCTGCAAGGACAGCTGCTGACTCCCTGTGATGCTGGATAATTACTGATCCTACACAAGGAAGAAGTCTCTCTTGTCTTGTTGACTGCAAACTGTTACTGAGCAGGCAGCAGAAATAAATGACACTGAACCTGAACAGGGAACTTTTGTTTCCACCTCACTCATCTCCGTCTGTCACCGGTTGTACTTGTGATACACTTGAAGTGACGAGACTCTGGGAAAAACAACATCCCCACATGACCCAACAGGCATGTGCACTTCACTCTTTCCCTCCATTAAGGTAATGTTTGAAAGCTCAGAGGCTCTGCTGTGCCATGAGAGCAGAGTTAAAAGGGGTGAAAGTGACGGCGGCAGCGAGAGCGAGCATCAGGAGAGGGTCAGTGTACATGTCTGTGCTGTTTGACATCACAACAACCAGGACCATCAGCAGGCTGCTGACAGCCCCACATTAAACTCACACACACAATTGCAATTTGTTGCTCTGCACAAGGTGATGCTAACACCCTCCGGATCATTACAGCACGCACAATAAACAGCGACACACCTATCTTTTCAGATCCATCAGCGGCCCCTCTCCCACCCACAAACCCTGCTGCCGGCTCCTGACTTGGTTTCCCGGCAACACTTAGAGAAACTGGAGGCAGCCGCAGCAGAGCACCTGTTAACACACAGAGACACACACTCGACAATCAGAGCAGATCCACCGAGCATCTCTGAGGGCTGAACAACAACAAGTGTGTGTGTGTGTGTACTCAGCTGGAGGATAAATGCAGCAGATGATGTATAAGTGTGACAGAGAGAGGGGGATAAACAGGTGGAGGTGTATAATGCACCTCTTTGTTTCTGCTGTCATCCTGCTGAAAGCTGCTGGTGGATATAACAGCAGTCCGGCTGCAGGTGAGAGAGCCTCCTAATTACAGCCTGTTGTTGAAGCAGGTCAGTCAGTGCTGCTGCTGCTGCTGCTGCTGCTGCTGCTGCTGCTGCTGCCAGTGTGGAGAAGACTCCAACCACAGCTCATTACATCAGTGCTGCTATGTTTAACCTGTGGAGAGGCCATCACTGCCTTCAATAAGGAGCCAGATGGGAGACAAGTGGATGTAACAGAGTTAAGAGATGCTGGATGGGAAACAGGAAGTGCAGAGTGCAGAGGCTCCACCCTGCCTCCATACAGATCCTTTACAGAGCCTCTGACAGGAGAACCTCCACCTCACACCTCCACAGGACGCAGCACTGACTCTGGTCAGGAGGTGGAAATCAGTCAATCAGTCAAACAGTCCTGATGCAGCATGAAGCAGCTGTTTACCCTCTGTGCTACACACTGCAGGTTAACAAGGATTTCAACTGATTTGATCACTTCATAAACATCTGCATCATTAGATCTGAAGTCTGCACATCATTAATTTTATCATATATAAATACATACAGGATTTTTCTATGGATGGAAGAAGGTTTAATGATTCTAATTATTAAACCAAAATACTGTTGTATTAGTAGGTAGTACTTAATACTATGTCCCCAAAACAGAAAAATGTTTTACTGTTTACATAATAACTTTTTAAAAAAATATCCAATGGAAAAAATCTGATGTGATTTTTGAGTTCTTGATGATTTTCAGAGTGTGTAGTTTGGTGTTTGGATCAGGTGTGAGGTGTCTCCTCCTGTTAGTTGTGTCTGTCCGGGGAAGAACAGAGACTCTTTAAATATTTCAGATATGCAGCATCACAGTGTGTAAGAGACAGATTGTATCTCTGTCCTGCTCTGTTATTACATTTATATGAAGGACCAACTAAACACTTCTTCTCACAACCTTCACTTCTAATAACCAAACAGGTCTGATACAAAGATATGAGACACTTTCATTTCTCATCTTCATCACCAGGCTGCAGCAACATTAGAAACATGTTACATTTAAATTAAAACTATCATTTGGATCAAAACAATGAGTTAATGTAGCTGAAGCTTCAAACAACAGATGTTACAATTTCAGTCACAGTCGTACGATGTGGAGTCATCAACTTCACAAAGTGTCAGAAGAAAAGTCTCTAAACATCAGAAGATACAGATTCAAACCAAAGAGTCAGTGAAGTAAGAGGAGGTGAGACACACACACACACACACACACACACACACACACTGGAGGGTGGTGTAGAGATGCATAGATCCAAACTGACCATCCGTGCATGGTTATGATCAATAATCTGATCTGTTATTGATCTCTGGTGTCTCTCCACTGGTGGTGCTGAGTTACTAAAGGTTTTCCTGCAGAGTCATCAGGGTGACTCCTCCTCCTGTCAGAGGCTCTTCCACCTCCACATCATCCTCTCCTCCCCTGTGGTGTTGGTGGATCAGTGGGACCACAGTGGAGACAACATCTGGTTTTACCATCTCTACTTTATTCCACCCTCAGCTGTTCCAGCTCTGTTTGAAGACCAACCTGGACGTTCAGACTTGTCTCTCCCTCCCAAACATTCAGATTGTAAACAGAGCAGCAGCATTTATCCACAGAGGAAAACACCAAAGACGTGTATCTGTAAATACTTTTTCAGAGGGAAAGAAAAGAGCCCAGTGAGCTTTCAAACTAATCTCAATAGATCCAGCAGAGCAGCATCATGCAGCGCGTTGCTAAGCTGAGTGATAAAAGCAGCAACACATCATCAAAGACACTGAGAGCAGTTTGCAGCAGAGTCACCTGAGTCCATCAGCTGCAGCTTCTCGTCTGCACACAGTCAATCACTGAACTCTGACTGCATGTCACACTGAACATTGTTTTAAAGATATTTAAAACAAGGTGCTCGTATTAAATCCACAAAACAGAGCAGCACAACACTCCCTTGTTTGAATATAAAAATATTCTGACAGAACAAAATGCAAAAGCAGCCGAGAAGCAGCTGTTTATCGTTTTAAAATAATTACTGCAGATGAGCAAACAAGTTAATGTGGTTTCTGAAAGAGAGATTTCAGGAGAGAGGAGGAGGATGGAAAGATTTCCTGAAGGGCTGAACGTGACTGTTTATCATGCAAACAGGCAGGTGGATGAGAGCAGCAGTGATGAAGACTTCCCTCAGATTAAAGGGACTGTAGCTGCTGCACCACCGCGCCTGGAGGACAGGGGGCGCCACAGCGGAGAAAACAGAGAGGTAGAGGTCAGTGGTGATGGAGCAGCTCCTGTGACAGCTGGACTCCATCCTAAATCATTGAAGAGGTCAGTATCTATCTCAGAGGGCCTGTTTTATTAAGAGCAGAGCACACACACACACACACACACACACACACACACAGCCTCTAACTCCAATATGACTGATGGGGTGAAATTTGGCGGAGTAGCTTAAGCAGCAGAGAAACTGTGAGGATATAAAGTGAAGATTTAAGAAGCGTCTCCATGTGAGCTGATACTCGGAGCTGCTGCATATTCATGAGCTGAGCAGGGTGATTATGAAGCAGAGGGCAGCACCACAGAAACACACAGAGAGGGACTTAGTCTCTACACTGCTGCTTCCTGTGTCCTTTTGTTCACACCTCAGACAAAGCTGAAAGTAATTAAAACATTTTAATCTGATCTAAGTTGTAACAAAGAATCAAATAAGTGATGAAATCACTTTGCAGCTCTGCAAACTTTTAGTTTAATCACTGTAACAACTTGAAGAGTTCTCCACGTGATGTGAGGATGGACCAGATGTTTTCACCTGCACTCATGCTGATGTCTGTATCTGCCAGACACAGTAACACCCTCTGTTCACTGAGCTCGGAGGAGCAGCTACACCCACACCACACATCACAGTGTGTTACAAAGCTCCTGGAGAGGACCACAGACAAACAGCAAATGAAAAGTACAAGTTGAAATGTTGTGAAAAGCAGTAAGCTCACAGACCTCTGCAGGAAACCAGCAGCCCCACATGAACACACACAAACCTCTGACTGACCACACTGCTGGTGGTCTGTTCAAGTCAAAGTGAAAGCACCTCCATTGTTTCCTTTACTTTCATGCAATGCTTTCATAAAACTGTCCTTTCAAAATGTGTTTTCTTACAAACCTGAAATAAACTATAAACAGCAACAATGGAAACACAGAAGGTCACATGTTTGATACAGTCCTGCTGCAGCTTCATTAAGTGCACGGGTCAGACTGCTTCTCACCTCTCTCCTCCAGAGGGGAACACACCAACAGCCTGCAGCTGATTGCAGAACAACCCTGTGCAGGTATGTCAGCACTGGCTGTGGGGAACCAGAGGTGTGAGAGTGGATGGAGGAGAGTGAGAGATGGAGGAGAGTGACAGATGGAGAGTTTCTTTAAAGATGCTGCAGGAGGTGACCTGCTGCTGTGGATGCAAACATGAGAACAAAGACCTGGTCACAGATGTAGTGTGTGATTGTGTATGAGTGCAGACAGGATGGACTGAAGAGTCTCAGAGTGAAGACACCTCCATCAGCAACAAGTGAACTCTGAGCAGCATGAACATTTAGAGGCTGGAGGCCAACACTCAACATCTTACACTCAGTTAAAGCTGTTATTAATGTTTCCTAGTGTTGATGTAAAGTATTGAAGTAACTTGGTAAGTGACAGGCTCCAGCAGATATACAGCCAGTGTTTTTCTTCTTGTTCTTGTTTCTAATTAAACACTCGAGCACTAAAATAATGCCCCTAACAAGATTAATATTATTCTAATATCAAATGTGCAGAGTGAAAGCTGAGAGCTGATTTGTGCAGCTGAGCCTGAGCCTGAGGTTCCTGACGATGGTGTAATGATGTGTAATTTGTACTAAATCTTGTCATGGCTGCTGGTTGGACGAGGGGCTCTCCACTGCTGCTGCTGAGGTTACTTCCTTCACGGGGCAGGATTACTGAGCTGGCTGCCACGTGTGCTTTGCTGCAGACCTGCTGCCAAGCCTCTTGTAGCATTAGCACGCCGCGACGCTCGCTCCAGACAAAACCTAACAAGCAATCTCCCACAGGAACACATCTGTTGTCAGATCACTTAGGCTCCGGCCGCTGGGTTATCAATCAACGTGGTGAATTACATTACAAACTGAAATTCATTCATCACTTACATCAGCTGATTAAATGATTTAGCAGAACAGATGCAGGCAGGAGCGATGGAGAGCTGCCCAAAGACCAGAGGACTGTTGGAGTCGGGATGGATTCAGCTCCACCAGCAAACGTGAAGCGGTGAGAAAAATGAGTTTAGAGTTCATCTGTTGGGAGACAAAGACTGGTCTGGCACACGCTTTGGCTGCATTTCACTCAGCAACATTATCATATGCAAATGTCATTATGCTTGATTTGATATTAAATTTAAGCACTGGGCTTGATTTTTCTATAAAACACCCAAATGCACAATAGTTGCCAGTAACTGCCTTTGAAGCAGCACAACACAAAAAGACAATTAGTGTGTGTGTTGGTTCTTGGCGGAGTAGTAGCTGCTTCCTGCATGATTACCACCAACATTATGAAGCACCAGTGGAGGCCAGAGAGGAGGCAGCGGATTGGCCTTCACAGCCTCACACAAACAGCTGGACGCCACACATCCCAGTTCACCTCGGTTCTGCAGAGTCACTGCTGTGTCTCTGGGTCTGAGAGGGAAGCTGGGTTCACACCATTAGTCTCTGCACTGCTCTACCTGAAGGGGTGGACACGCACTGTCACAGAGGGGCTGATTTTCATCAAATCAGGACAATAACAGAAGCAATTTTCCTCTTGGATAGAAATGATTCTGACAGTTTAATTGGAGCGCTGCAGCCTGAACCTTTTTTAATTAGACCAGCGAGAGGCAAAAAAATCACCTCAGAGAAACCCGAAACCAAATAAAAAGGATCAATCAAAGCAACCAGTCATTAGCTGAGACGAGTATGACAGCGGCTGTCGCTGCAGATCGGTTGCCATGGCAACAGGTCAGCTGTTCCACAAAGCTGTCTGCAGTTAGCTCGCTCTCCCTCCAACCACCACAGCTACATATCTGTCCAGTTAAAGGTTGCACAGCATCGTGGTGACACACAGAGCTGCTGACAGATGTGGCACAAGAGGAGCAGCAGAGATCACGAGTCGAGACAACATGTCACACGCACATCTGTGTTATGATGCAGATCATCACACTGCACATCGTCACTGCACAAACTGCTCCGTGTCAACTGGCATCAGGGAGAGGACAAACGGAGCATCAGAGGGAGGACTTCCTGCAGCTGCTTAGCTTTTATTTTGAAAAACTGAAGTTACAAAAATCAAGATTAAACTGTCCTCCTTCATCTTCAAGTCAGCTCATTTGCTCATGATGTGTGAGGACAGGCAGATCAGACAGTACACATGTTTAAAACTGTGTCACAAACACAAAGACAACATGTGCACTTGAAGCACAGCCACAGCTGTGACAGATCAGAGGAACTCCCATATCTAGGATTTCAGCCTGTCGAGGAGCGGTTTGTCTCGCCTGTTGTGATCCCAGTACGAGTGTGGAGATGAACGGCACACAGCAGTCCCTAGTGGGGTGTTAGAGTAATTGCTTGTTTCACCAATCCCCAGAGGATGTCACAGAGTGGGCTGAAGAGGAGCTCGACTAAACCCGCAAAACAGCAGCAGCTCCACCTCCTGCATCACGTCTCCCGTCATCCTCCACTGCTCCTGCTTGTCTCCATCACAACAACACAACAACACAACAAAGTCTACCTGTTACTTCCCTCTGAAGAGTCACAACAGAAAATGTAAATGATATTAAAGCCAGTGTCTTATTGTGAAATGCAGTAATCAAACAGAGTCCGCCTGTTGATGTTTGGCACAAACTGCAAATGATTTCACGCGATGAAAAACAAGTTCAGCAGCATCAGTGTGAAGAGGAACCAGACGTCAAAGAGCTGCATGTGAAGGTTTGTTCTGGAGTCACAGGCAGGTTCTGGTCTGCCTGAGGAGACAAGACTTGGTTTGATTTCAAGAGGAGGATTTCAAGTGTTTGGAGGAACAGCAGCAGCAGCATCAGCAGCAGCAGTGATGCAGCAGCAGTGATGCAGCAGCAGTAACAGCAGCAGCAGCAGCAGTGATGCAGCAGCAGCAGCAGTAACAGCAGTAACAGCAGCAGTGATGCAGCAGCAGTGATGCAGCAGCAGTGATGCAGCAGCAGCAGCAGTGATGCAGCAGCAGTGATGCAGCAGCAGCAGTAACAGCAGTAACAGCAGCAGTGATGCAGCAGCAGTGATGCAGCAGCAGCAGTAACAGCAGTAACAGCAGCAGTGATGCAGCAGCAGTGATGCAGCAGCAGCAGCAGTAACAGCAGCAGTGATGCAGCAGCAGTGATGCAGCAGCAGCAGCAGTAACAGCAGTAACAGCAGCAGTGATGCAGCAGCAGTGATGCAGCAGCAGCAGCAGTAACAGCAGCAGTGATGCAGCAGCAGTGATGCAGCAGCAGCAGCAGTAACAGCAGTAACAGCAGCAGTGATGCAGCAGCAGTGATGCAGCAGCAGCAGCAGTAACAGCAGTGACAGCAGCAGTGATGCAGCAGCAGTGATGCAGCAGCAGTGATGCAGCAGCAGCAGCAGTAACAGTGATGCAGCAGCAGTGATGCAGCAGCAGCAGCAGCAGCAGCAGCAGCAGTAACAGTGATGCAGCAGCAGTGATGCAGCAGCAGCAGCAGCAGCAGCAGTTTGTTCAGAGGACACCTGAAAGACATTTACTGTGATAAACAGTTGCCTCTTGTGTTACTAGTGTTGCTTTTGTTCAGTTTACTTTACAAC
>OOFC01045312.1:0-20931 GCA_900323345.1 Pseudochromis fuscus
ACATCCTGTTCAATCCAAAACAACTGCAGCTGTAAGTATCAACACAGTAAACTTACTGTCCATGGATCAGTGCTGACAGACTCTACACTGCAGTCTCTGCAGTCTCCAACTGTCTCTACAGTCCCTACAGTCTCTACATTCTCTACAGTCCCTACAGTCTCTACAGTCTCTACAGTCCCTACAGTCTCTACAGTCTCCTACTGTCCCTACAGTCTCTACATTCTCTACAGTCCCTACAGTCCCTACAGTCTCTACAGTCTCCTACAGTCCCTACAGTCTCTACAGTCTCTACAGTCCCTACAGTCCCTACAGTCTCTACAGTCCCTACAGTCCCTACAGTCTCTACAGTCTCTACAGTCTCTACAGTCCCTACAGTCCCTACAGTCTCTACAGTCCCTACAGTCCCTACAGTCTCTACAGTCTCTACAGTCTCTACAGTCTCTACAGTCTCTACAGTCCCTACAGTCTCTACAGTCTCTACAGTCCCTACAGTCTCTACAGTCTCTACAGTCTCTACAGTCCCTACAGTCTCTACAGTCTCTACAGTCCCTACAGTCCCTACAGTCTCTACAGTCTCTACAGTCCCTACAGTCCCTACAGTCTCTACAGTCCCTACAGTCCCTACAGTCTCTACAGTCCCTACAGTCTCTACAGTCTCCAACTGTCTCCAACTGTCTCACTTACTCATTTGGGTTGTGGCACAGAACTGCTGATCCAGTTTTTCTTGTATTGTTTTTAAGGATCTTCGTGTGTTGATGATCACACTTTCGTAAAAAGTTAGACCACCTCCCAACCTGTTGTTCATCGAGCAGAAGTCAAAACATATATATTTTCTCTTTAGTTATTTAATTTAGGTCTTATTGATTTATTATTATCATTATCATTATCATTATCATTATCAATGATCATCATCATAATATTCCTGGACTTATTCCTGAAGTACAGAAAAGGACAGAAACAGAAAAAGTCTTGTTATTCCACTTTTCTACAATATCATGGAAAAACATTTGGGAAATTTGTCAAATAAATAAATAAAATGTCAAAACTGCGTTGACGTGATTTTCAAACATTTAATGCTAAAGCTGCTGTGGAATAAAACATTGTATACTGCACATATCTACATCTCTGTATATCTAATGTGCTTGTTTTTTTCACGTCCCAATAACTTTGCACATCTGTGTTTATTGTTTATCTTTGTTGCTGTTTTATACTACGGTACATACTATTTTTATACTGTAGATATTTACATTGTATATATTTTATATTACTTAGTACTTCTGTGCCTTCAGTGTTGGTCGTCTGGTCGGGTTGTTTGTGTATTGTGTAGCTAATGTGACAAAGTAATTTACTGCAAAGGATTACTAAAGTAACTATTCTATTCTATTCAGTCTATTCTATTCTATTTTTTTCCACTTTTGTTTAAAACAACACAACAAACACATACTCTCAGTTAATTTTCTGGCAGCTGACAAACTAAAACATTAAACAACTCTAACCCCCACCTCCAGTCTGGTTTCATTGATTAGAGTCCAGGTTAACTAACTTGTTGAAACACTGTATTCAACACAAGAAAAACACAATGATCTGTGTCTCTAGTTAGAAACAGGTTTTGTTTTTTGTTTGTTTTTTAACATATTTTATAAAAATCTAATTCAGATCACACAGTACAACTGGAATACAATCAATATTTTTCTTTTTTTAATGAGGATCACATCATATTCAAAGATCTCTAACTGTTTCCCTGCCTCTGAGTTCTGCACTAATCCCTGAACTGCTCTTGTTTATGATGACACCGCCCACACCAACTGTAAATGACTCAGGTTTTTCCTGGTATCTACTCTGTATCTTCTTAATGAAAGCACATGTAGAGCTTCTAGAAGAACATGATGAAACTGACCTGAAGCCACGATGACAGTCAGCAGCTCTGGTGCCATGACAGGAGTCAGTCTCAGAGTGGGAGGTGAAGCACACAACAAATGATCCTTTAATTCAGACGGCTCCTCAGCTGTGTGTAAACATTATCCACAGGTTTCACATCAGTCTGATCATCCCCCTGCAGCTGGATCTGGGGAGTCTTTCTTGTCCTAACTTATTGAAGCCTCATGAACACACTGTGTACAAACACTGAGACCTCCAGGATTAACCAGCAGGTAAACATTAACTCCCAGTCAGCAGAGAGGTGGACCTCCTGCCTGCCTCGTCTGGGGGGAGTGAAGGAAAATTGACTGAAAACTGAGCTTTGTGCAATCTCTAGTGGAAGTTAATGGAGATGCAGCAAACTGAGCAGTTCGCAAACATGATATTGTACATACTGATGATATCTAACATATTAAATCATCGAATATCATTGTAAATCTGCTGGAAGCTTTGTATTATATTTTTGTCTGACTTACTAAGTATGATTACAATATGCCCAGTAGTAAATACTGACAATGTCATCTCCTAAATTCAGATGGAAGCTGTTTCATATACAGTAATACTAACCTAACCTTAAACTAAACTAAACTAACCTTTATGTATGTACTGTCAAAAGTAAAAGTATGTTTCAGCTGAAGAGTTGTGTTATCATATGATGAGGGTTCGAGGTTTGTGAACCATTCAATATTTTTTATATCTCTACAACAATTGACCTAAAACATCATCTGATTTTATAAACACACATCCTTGTTTTAACCCAGAACAGGCTAATAACTGGACTAAATACATGCTGGGTTGATATAACGCAGGAAGATGGCAGAAAAAACAATAACAAGTTAGGTTAAAAAAAAAAAGTTGGATAAAAACAATAAAATGTGGAGTAAATTCAATAAAATGTGGAGTAAAAACAACAAATATTTGATAAAAAATATTAATTGTAGAGTAAAATCAATAAAATGCTGAATAAAAACAATAATCATAATCAATAATCAATCAAAATTGACCCAGTTCTGGGTTAAAACAACCCAGCCCTTTTTCATGCATGAGAACCCAGCTTATGACAAAAAAGACAAATGAAACACTGAGCTTCAGGTCTTGTATTTATTGATTAAAATGATCCAGCTTTACGATGTGTGAGTGGCAGATATTAGAGAAGTGTTGTGTTCAGCTGTAGCAGTAGAAACACTTCAGGTAACTGGATCTGCTCTGAGCTTCAGGATCTTCCTCCGTGCAGAACAGCTTCAAATGACCTGTTCACCTCAGCTCCTCCCACAACATTTCTGTCAGGAGGAGGTCGAGAGTTTGACTCCTGAACATTCACTCTCCTCTGGTACAAACAGTCTGTGGAAGAACAACTCGTGAACGTTCCTCCATTACATTTAATAAACGTTGTGGAACCTTTACGAAGCGATATCTTCTGAAATGTTGAGAGGACCTTCAGGCAGTGTTCTGCAAATGTTCTCTAAAGGTTATATTCATGGGACCCTGACAGAACCTTCAGGGATTGGTCCAAAGGTTCTTCTGAAGGTTATTATGTAAAACCGTTAAGCTGTGTCCACACCAAACACAAAGTGAATATTAGCTTCACGTTGTTTCCACAAATACATCTGTTGGACCGATTTTGATAATTTTGCCAAACATGAATATTCACCCTCAACAGCCAATAGGAGTCCTCCTTTCAGAAACACACACACACACACACACACCTTCCACCATCAACAATGAACAAGATGTTGTGGAAGTCTTGGTGAAAACATCTTGGCTGACCTCTCTCCAAAGCTTCACAGACAGCGACGATGTGCTGATTGGTTTTTGTGATACCACTTGACACAATTTTTCACTCGAGTTTAAAATTTTTCAACTTGCAGGGATACAACTTTGCGTCTCTTCATATTACCCACTGCAAATTTGTATCTACTCACGTCTTTACAATCACTTCGTGCGATGGGAGAAATTTACTTTGCCTTTGGTGTGATCTCAGCTTTGGAGCCTTCAGAGAAACTTCAGAGTATTACTTTTAAATTGTTATTTGATGAAACCTTCAGAGGACCTTGAATGTTTTCTGAACCTTGAGTTATTTTCTTAGAACCTTTAGAGAACCGTGAAGGGATGTTCTCTACAGTTCCCTGACGGCCATTTTTTAAATCTAATATGACAAAAAGGGGAAGATACACTGAGGATAGAAACAGATGAAGCAACCAGGTCTGAAAAACAAGGCCAATGCAGAATACTCAGTCAAAGCTGACAACATGAATGTTCACCATGTACCTGTGTGAGTATGGCTGCAGTGTTCACTCCACATGTGAGGTAGTTTCATCATACATGATAACAGCCAATAGGAGCACTCCCCCCTGGAAGCGTCAGCATTGAACGAGATCTCAATTGCTGCTGCTATCATCTGTTGTGAAAGTCCCAGAGCTTATGAAATCTTCTGCTTCTTGGTTTCATCCTGGTACAGAGTCAAAGTCGTGTCCTAAAGTTCTGGACGACCACAGATGAAGATAAGCTCGTCCTCCATTACTGGTCGGTGCCTTTGGGAAATCCCAGCATTGAATGGTTTTCACGATACCATGTGATGCAAATTTGTTGCTCAAGTTAAAACTTTTTCAAGTTCTGCTCCTGTGTGAATGCAGCTTTAGGATTTAACAAAGTGAAGACTTGGGGGCATGGTTAGCTTGATCAGTAGGTCTATTCTCCAATGAAAGTGGCGCTGAACTCGGGTCTCAAACACATTGGACCTCGGGTTCTAGGGTCAGACCCTGGCTTCAAAATGAGAGTCCACAAACCAGTGGGTGATGTCACGTTAGCTTCATCCACAGCTTCATCCACAAAGCTTGTCTGAGGCTCATCTATTCTGTGTATAGTCTATGGAGATACACACCCTGTGAGACCTTCAAGACCTTTCTCTAAAATATATCTACAACATCCTGAGCACTATCACTAAACTGTGAGATCATTCTGATTTGTATCATCCCCCAGTGAAACCCAGGAGGTTTCATCTGATCTGTAATTAAAAACAGTTGATAGATTGTGCTCAATATGAAGACTTGACCTGGGATGGACCTGTCTCATCCTTACATCCACACATCCTCCCATTAAGCTTCATCTCTTCTCCACCGTCCTCCTCCTCCTCCTCCTCCCCCCACATTTAATATCGCACGTGGCGTGGTGTGGGTGAGCGATCACGACATGCCTTTTGAAACGTTAAGTGATGTAGGCTGTGATTCACTCCAAAGGAGGAGCCTGTTGGAGGAGCGTGGAGCGCCCGGAGGAGAGCGGGAGAGGACGGCGGGGTTGCGTGGGGAGGACCGGACTCAGACTGGAGAGAGCGTGCGCGGACTGTCAGCCTTTTATTCTCCTCTTCTTCCACCAGGACCCACGGTTCCGTGTTTGTAAGCGAGCAGTCAGAGGAGGACGGCAGGATGGAGCGGATGGAGTCCATGGAGCCGATCTCAGCGTACTACACCACAGCTTACCCGGAGATCCAACCCGACAGCGGCTTCGGATCCAGAGAAACCACCGAGAGCCAGGCGAAGACTCCACCTGCTCCGACATATGACGAGGAGCTGGTGCACAAGGTAGGACCATATGGTTTTAATACAACAGGCTCCTCAGCAGGAACTGTCACAGACACCTGTAGTTCTTCCATTGAAATGTATTATTTTGTTATTGTCTTCATGTTTTTATCTTTACAGTATTTTACTTTGTTTTCATTTACTTGTTCATTATGAGGAATTGTCCCTAAAACCCCGAGCCCTCCGGTCCTGGAGGCTGTGCGCTCTCCGTGGTGCTGATCCTCACTTGGTCCGTTTCCACACTTGACGCGTGTCGAATCTGCCCCAAACACCACCACAGCTGCTGTGATGAACTGTCAGTGTTAAACAGCTCTTCACATCGGAGCTTCTTACTGCTGCAGAGGGGGACAGGGATTTAAAAGAGGCCACTTTCTGATGGCATGCCAATGAGCAGGACGCTGAGTCCCAACTCCAATCCCTGAAAATGTGTCCCTCTCTTACTGTCTTATAAATGGGTTAGATAAATGGGTTTGAGGTTGTGTCTCTGGGTTGATTTGACAGACAAAACAGACAAAACAGTTATTATCATCAGGGATTATACTGGATCATCACAACTGGACTTGGTTCAAGATTCTTCAAGACTTGTTTGGAACAATAATGACAATCACATAACAACAAAAAGTAAACTTCACAGATAAAAACAATATAAATGACTCGATGTCACATATATGAAATAGAAACAACAACAAAAAATAATAACAAATATGATAACAGCAAAAAAATCCAATCATAGTCTATATAAAAATGGCTGCAGATATATAAAAACAACGACAACAACACAACACATATAAAAACAACATAATACAAAGACAAAAAAACAAAGAATAGACAAGAGTGCATTTAAAAATAGCATGACAGATGATCATACATATAGAAACAACAACAAACAAACAATTACATCTATATAAATAAAAGACAAAAGATAATTAAACAGTGCATGAAGCACACTGCACCTAAAAGACAACAATAAAATGACAACCACACATATAAACAACACAAAAGACAATGCACCTCTAAACCATATGAAAAACAATGACCAATCTAAGAAGAGCCTGACAGATGATGGAAAATAACTGCACGTAAAAAGCAACAACATCAGATTCAACACAATCCCACACACAAATACAATATTTTTCTTGAGAGCTGTTGGAGCCAAAACACCAACTCAAACAGTCTCTGCCAAAACAAATCTGTTAAATTGAACCAGTTGTCACAGTGAATGTGATCTCGCTCTGATTTACAGGGAGTGTAGTGACATCACAGGAGTTACATAAGCTTTTTTAATTCCTGAGTTTAAGTGCTCGGGTCAAACAGTACAGGCTCCGTGTTCTGTCTACATTAGTCTGTAGGGTTTAAAACCGGACTCCAGTCATCCACTGAATCCCTTCCAGTGCTGCACGACCTTTGACCTCGATGTAGATGGAACAAAGATAAAAGAGAAAGTCCCTTTGGGCTCCCATGAAATGTCACATTGTGTTATAGAGCTGTGTGTCAGGAACAGCTTCCAGTTCAGTGTCAGGGAGCTGCATCACTTTGTTAGAGCTGGTCTGCACAGACCTACTTCTTTTTTTAAACATCAGCCAAGGAGCAACATTCGTGTATCACCGCTTGCGTACTATTTCTAATACATTTTCAAAACTATCCCTTACATTATGTTTCAGAAATATTATTCTGCTAGTGTCCTTGCACTTAAAGCAGCCGTTGTAAAGAATAAGTTTGTCCCTGAAGACTAGACTGCTGCTGAGTAATACCATTAGTGTGAGTTTAGTGTGAATAGAGTCGTCCCAAAGGCTAATGGTCCAATGAGACATGAGTGGGTTTCCCTAATGTAACCATGTGCTCTTTGACCAGCTGCCTTTAATTGCCTTAGAAGCAGAGTGTGAGTCAGTGGAGTTGTATTACTTACATAAATCTGTTTACACAGCCGCACTGTGGGGGCCAGAGACGGTGTATAGTACTGGTTCAGGACTCACATCCTGAAGCCAGGAGTTTGGTGTTTGAACTTGGCCATGTTGGTTGCTAGGAGCCAGAAGTGACCATATTTGGATATGAAGGGAGGAGTGACCTTTGAACCTCAGGACACTGTCCAATGTGTATTGGACCTGAGTTCAGCGCTGGTCTCATTGAACACCAGAGCTGTCAGTCATACCAGCTCGACCCCTAACTCCTCCTCCTCTCTGAGTGTGTGTGTGTGTGCGTGTGTGTGTACATTTATCTTTGGGAGTGTTTTTAAATAGAGATGTTGGGCTTTCCAGCACTGTCTCCTTGCAGCAGGAAGGTTCTGGGTTTGAATCCCAGCTCGGGTCTTTCTGTGTGGAGTTTGCATGTTCTCCCTATGCATACGTGGGTTTTTTCCTTGGGTACTTCCGCCTCCTGCCACAGTCCACAGACATGCTTGTTAGGGTCAGTGATCAGGTGTGCTTAGACATGTGAGTGTGTGTGGGTGTATCTCTGTGTGAGTTGGCTCTGCGATGTACTGGTGATCTGTCCCCATTGGACCCCGCCTCGCACCCATTGCCAACTGGGACACTCTCCAGCCCCCTGCGACCTGATTGGATAAACAGGTACTGAAGATGGATGGATGGATGTTGGACTCTCCTCATTTTTGGACATACCTTCCACCCCGGAGGTCTCCGTAGCATTTTGATTTCTGCTTCATCACATTTGGTTGCAACTGAGAATTTTTAGAACAGCAACACTGATGTTAGTCAGTGTCACTGACTCATTGTTATCAGACTGTTGTTTACGATCTTCTTTTATTGGAAGTTAAAATATCGATATCTTATGCAGTTTTTCAAATCTCATTGGGACCTGAAGATGGAAACCAGGCTGAATCTGAATGCTGTCAAGTATCTGTTATCCACAGACACTGAGTCTGTACTTTGAGTCTGTTTCTTCGGCTTGGCTTTGGTGTTCACTTTACAATCTGATTACAGTTTGTGTTCATCATTAAGTTTGTGCAGTTAAACTGCTCAGGGATGTATCATGAAAAGGGGAGTCCTCCCAAAGACAAAGATAATACACACCTCTTCTATCTCTGCACACACACACACACACACACACACACACACTGCACATTTGTATCATGAGGGGAGCAGGTGCATCACACTCATTACAGCAACACAAGCTGTTGTTTCTTTGAAAAATCTGAAACAGTCAATCTGCCCATGTTGTCTTACACACCAGCTCTTTACTCTGAGCAGTTGAATGTTTTCTTTCATCCTGCTTCACCCTTTCCCTGAGAAATCATAATTACACAACAAGTGCTCTTTGGTTTAATCCAGTGGATAAACAAGATGACTGTAGCTGGTTTGTGGGTGAAGCTTAGTCTGTTGTCCACCTTCATTTTATCACCAATGGTGACACTGTAGACTGTATCCAGAAATGGATGAAGCACGTGGGTCTGAAAAATGAGGCCACTGCAGAGGTACAAAAAAGTGCAACACCACCAACGGCCACTAGATGCTGGCTCCAAAAAACTGTGGCTCCAACTGACTTCAATTAAAAATAGTCATTTTCAATCCTGAAATATTCAGTCAATATTTTTTCCACAAGTCATCCTGATGTCATTAGTTAAAGTCAACTCTTCTTCTCAGAGATCATGTTCATCTGAAAATCATGAATCATTAAGGAGATATTAGGCTGAGTGAAGGGGAAGATTTAGGGGCGTGGTTAGTTTGATTGACAGCTCTGGTCTCCAATGAGATCAGACCTGAACTCCAGTCTTGTACATATTGGAAATCATATTCAAATATCAAACTCCTGGCTTCAAAATGTGAGTCCACAAACCAACGGGTGACGTCACATTAGCTTATTAGGTTCCAAATACTGTGACACAAAGCTCCAGCTAACATGTTTATTCAATTCAACTTAGTGCTGATTTGGTAAATGATTATAAAGAATAATTTACAGACCTTCAGAGGATTGGGTGGTGGTGTCTTTTCTTACTGCCAACAAAAACTATTAAATCTCTGTCTGTGGCTTTCAGCCAAAGGTTCAGTCTTTAAATCTGCACTGACCAAAACTGTATCAACAACAAAATGAGTGATGTTTATGTGGTGCAATGTGAAAAACATCATCAACTCAGAGCAACACAGCCACATAGAATTTTTACCCAGCTCTGCCGTTCCTGTCAGAAGTACACAATATTTCAGTAATACTGTTCTGGCTTTACAGCATGACCTCTGTTTTCATCAACAGTGTCTCCAGCTGTTATTTTATTTATTCTATTTATATTTTATTTATTTAGGTTGTTATTTTCTGTGGAAAAGTCGACAGACCTGCTGCAGCCATCACCCAGCATCCAGTCACTGACAGACAAACACTGGCAGCTCTGGTGCAGCATTTAACAGCTTAACAGACGTGTTTCTCAGGAGCTGGTGGAGACCAAAACACAGCTAAAAACAGTGAGAACAGAGGATTTAGATAAATCAGGAGACCACAAACATGACTGAAAATTAAGTGTTAATGGATGTTAAAAGAAAGCAGCTCTTTGCGAACAAACCAGCAAAAATATGTGATGTTCTGCCCTCTGTTCTCCAAAAACAACAAAAACGATGCTGCTTTTAAATCAGCTTTTTAAAACACGTCAACAGAGTTAGTATCTATACAGACAGAGAGCACTGAACTCGTGGCAGTCCACTGATAAACAGCAACATTACAGTAAACCTGAAGGAGGATAAGACTTAACAAGATAATATCAATAAAATAATGTGTGTTTGGTTCATACTGTAGTACATGTTAGCAGTTAGTTTGGGTCTTTTCATTGATGTTCTGACAATAAAATATTGTCAGTTGCATCCAATTAAGACTTTTCACAGTAAACTACTTTTGTGAGATGAACTATGTGTTGAACTATGTGTTTGGTGACCATGTTCATACTACAAATTAATTTGTATTGAACTTCCAAGGTTCTTATTATATCTGTGTTTTATATCCGGATATTGGTTAATTTTCCAGTTTCTCCTTTGTAAATTGATGCTGCAGTCAAGATATAAAATCACATATTCAAGGATAGAAAACCATCCACTTGCAGGGTTTCATCAACGCACACACACACACACACACAGCCATCAGATTGACTCTCAGTATTGGAAGCTACAGTAATCTGCTGCTGTTCTGTGGTTTCAGATCCCAGCTGTGCTGCGTATCAAATGGTCTAAATTAGTAGCAATATGGAAACTGTCAAGCTAAATTATATTGCAGCCGATATGCGGGACTTCATGTTCTCCAGTAAGATAAAAGTGACACTTCTCATTTCTCGGGCAAAGGGTGATCAGCAGATACAGTAAAGACATTTCCACAATCCCTGTGTGAACATGGCGGCCTTCGTGGGAGCTCATACCAAAGTTTCCTTCTTGGTGCAAGCAGCTGGGTTCAAACAGGGAGACGGGCTCTTAACACGGTTCTGGGGAGCAGCACTGGAGAGGAGTAAAATCTACACAACTCACGTGGACAGTGTTCTGTATACATCAGTGTCTGATTCCCGAACATCTGCGGTGCTTTCGCCTAATTGCCTCCAGTCTCCAGAGGCGCTTCACTTCCCAGCTAACCTCTGTTACCACGGGAACAGCGTCCTGTTCCTCTCACCGCATACATCCACATCATCATCATCACGTGCATGTTATTCATGTGTAATGCTATGAGTGTGATTGTTTCTCTCCACTGGTTACACACACACACACACACACGCACGCATTAGGCGTTAGCTTACACGCTCTCAGTGACGTCAACTGAAGAGGAAACAGAGTCCATTAAGTCACAGGAGGATCAGATGAATTAATAATATTGCTGTTTGTTTGAGTCACTCCCCACATGTTACTTATCTCATTGTTCATCTTGTTTACTAAACACCTGGCAGTTTAACAGTGTAGACATGGACAAGTATAAAAGTGCACATGTTTGTTTGTGTACACAGTGCACTAACTGCTGAAGCAAACATTAGCATGTCCAGAAACCAGGCTGAATCCACAGACTGTATAAACAGTTATAGCAGTATAACAGAAGAAGCTAACGTGACGCCACCCATTGGTTTGGAGAAGTGGCCATGTTGGTTGTTTGGAGCCAGAAGTGACCATATTTGGATATGAAGGGAGGAGTGAGGCGGTGGGTCTGACCCTTGAACCCAAGGACACTGTCCAATGTGTATGAGACTGGTGGATGAGCGAGAGTTTTTTGAAGTCAGCATCTGGTGGCCATCAGGGGTATTGCACATTTTTGCATTCCTGCTTTGGCTTTATTTCTGAGACCTTGAATTACAGATAGATAGATAGATAGATAGATAGATAGATAGATAGAATAAGATAAGATAATCCTTTATTCGTATGCACTAATAGGCAGCAGAACCAACCAATAAACATGGAAGATGCTAAACAGCACATTGGTCATCTCCATAGGAAATTTGAGTCCAAAAAAATCAAGAATATTTGACTGACACTCTGCAGGAAGACGTTTTCGTTAGACTGAAGCACTTTCAGCCTAAAATACCACATTAACATAAAGCATACGTTAGTACATACTGCTAGCACTTCAGCTAACACATCACCCAGCTTGCTACAAACCATCCTCATGCAAAATGAAATGCGATTAATATAGATTAAAAAGTAATGATATCTAATTGTGATTAATCAAAATGAATCCACATCAATCCTGTGATTAATCTGATTAAAAACTTGAATTGTTTGACAGCACTAATCGTGTATAAAACCACTTTGACAGAGTCCTTGAGCCAGTTTTTGCAACCAGATCATGAAGCAAATGTTAGCTTAATTCATAAACTAGCTACAGCTGATCAAATCTATACAATTGTTATTTGGAGGCGCAGTTGGTTACTGGCCAGAAATTAAAAATCACCTTAATCCGGTTGTATCGTGACAGTAGACGTGTGGTTCCTCTCTGTGTGAACCTCCTGTGTGTTGTAAGAAAATCCAAACTGTCACAGACCAAGCCGTCCTAGTGCACTCGGTGTATTAGCATTTTCTAATAAGTGCTTCGAACAAGCTACAGTAGAGGCTGGAAGAGATATGGTGGCAGTTTGTTATTAGCGGCTGCATCAGGAACAGAATACATCACCTTCAGAGGCAGAATAATTAACTGAATTGACTTGCGACGCCTGAGTAAAGTCGATATGAAAATCCAGCAGATGACTTTTGAGGCAGTATCCATATTTTTTCCACTGCTGAGTAGCGACAGTTTTGTAAAATCCCTCTAAATGCTGAGATCCAGAGGAGGCTGTTCGACCTGTAACTGCTGCTTCAGCTTCTCAGCGTTAATCCTCTCCTCTCATCCCACCTCCTCTTTCATCCTTTATCATCCACAAAGCATTAAGAAGAAGCTGAGGTACAGTTGAACCTCGGTCTCTCGTTACTGATGATTGCTCTGTCTTCACTTCTTTCTTCTATCTTGTCTTGTAGCAAACATTCACACACACACACACACACACACACACACACACACACACACACAGTTATTTCTATTTTCAGTTTATCCAGCACACGAACACCCACACAACACCACTTTCTATCAATATCCAGAACACTGCTGGACTTTAGACATGCTTTTAGGGTGTATATACTCTATTATATTATGTTACTGTAAAACAGTCAGTCAGTTAAAAACTCTAAAGCTGTGTTCAAATGCAAAGTGAAGTTCTCCCGTGGTGTGATTACATAATAAGTTAATGTCTGTAAAGGTTCTCAGTCATTCAGGTCTTTGTTTTCCAGGTAGTATTAAGTCAAGGAAACTGGACTCTACAGGGCGGCAGTGGCCCAGCAGGGAGGGACGTGGGTTGGGAGTAGGAGGGTCGCCAGTTCAGGACAAAGCACAAAGCGTGGACTGGAGGCTGGAGAGGTACCAGTCCACCTCCAGGACACTGCTGAGATGCCCTTGAGCAAGGTGCTGACCCCCAACTGCACCGGCTGCGCTGGACAGTGGTGGCGCCCTCACTCTGAAACCTCTCTGTTCATGTTACAGGGCTTCTGTGTTTGTGTGTGTGTGTGTGTGTGTGTGTGTGTGTGTGTGTGTGTGTGTGTGTTGTTTCGAGTGTAAACTGTAATTTAATTGTGTGCAGTGTACACTCCTAACAACACACACATACATCAGGAGCAGCTTTAAGCTGTGTGGAGTCGTTGATACTAGCGGCTCATTAGTCACTGGAGGCCAGATGTGACTGACCCTGGTTCAGATGATCACCTGAGATGATGGATGTTTGTTGACTCCCCTGGGAATGGATGTGATAAGTTAATGCAAAGACATGACTAGATATGCAGTTGGACCAGCTGACATGTGTAGATGGGAATTTGCATCCGCGCAAGTTAAAAAAGTTTCAGCATGAATGAAAAATTTGTGTCACATGGTTTCACGAAAACCAATCAGGTGTTGAGTCACAAGGAGCAGAAATGGAGGACGAGCTTATCATCACCGTCTGTGTCTGTCCAGAGTTTTATGACAACACTTTGAGTCTGTACCGGGATAAAACCCAGACAGCGCTGTTTTCTGGGACTTCTCCAACAGGTTAAAGCAGCAATGTTTGCGATCTTGTTCATTGTTGACGGTGGAAGCAGTGGTTGTCACATGGGCATATGATGATACCTCCAAAATCAGTCCAGCGGACATATCTGCAGGATTACCGCGAGGCGAAGATTTGCTTTTCGTTTGGTGTGAACACAGCTTAATGATGACTGAGGTCGTCAGTGATATCAACAAATAATGACCGGGCATCAAACACAGGGGTGAATAAATTAAATATGGTAAACCTGCAAATATTTCAAAGTAAAAGTCCTGTTGAGAAATTAAGAGTTTCTGTACACATAAGTGCAACTAGTCGGCTTTTATTTTGAAATGTTAAAGAAATCAAACAGAAATGAAGGCCTGTCTCAAATAGAGGCTGGATACCTTCTGAAGTTGAAGTGATAAAGGCCCGCTATTTGAATATTGCAGTATACATCCTTTTAAGGGGCCATGTAAGATGTCTGTATGTCATTGTCACCAAAATGCCTCATATTTGACATTCAATGCAAATTTTAAACTGTCCCACTTTCTGTTGTTTGGCCAAGACGTCTTTCATCAGCAACACATTAAAATTTAGACATCTTTCCAACAAGTCCACAGACTCATGAGAAGTCTTCAGACTTATCGAGACAGAATGAGGTCAGACTCTGACAACTCATCAGGAGGATTTTATGGACGTTCATGACAGGCAGGACATTCACCCCAAACCTCCTCCCTGAAACAGAAAGCTCCGAGTTTCAGTTTCCTTACTGTCCACAAACTTTAGTTCAGCTACCAGACTCCTAATCAGCCCGAGACCAAGTATTAGTTACCATGAACCAGGAAGAAGAAAACACTGGTACTGATCATACTCTGGTGTTTACTGCATTGTGCAACAGGGTCGGAGTAAATAATATTTATAACAGGCCCATTGCTACTTGGGAGTGACTATTGATGAGAAAGCAGACAGGGAAACAACAGTGAGAGCAAGAGTTACAACATCGTGGGCAAATAGGAGAGAGCTGTCAGGTGCTGTCTACGACAAAACAGAACAAACCCTGATGTCCAGGAATATAAAATCAAAACTGGACAAGACAACGATCTGACCTGTGATTGTTTATGGTGCACAGACAGACAGGGAGGGACATCAGGGAGGAACTGAGGGATACATGACATCAAAGAGAAAGTGAAACACATGAGGATGAGTAGGAGTGGACATGTACTGAGGACAGAGGAAGAAAAGCCAGTGGAAAAGGTGCTTTTGTATTTTTACTCAACATTTTATAGTTTTTATCAAACATTTTATTGTTTTCACTCAACATTTTGTTGACCCAACATTTGTACTGTGTAGTAAAAGAAGAACAGGCCCATTGGTAGTTGTCTTGTTTAGGCCACTTGTGAACATCAGTGGGCGATCACAGCAGGTTGGTCATTTGGACATCACAGGATAATAAACACTCATCCTGCATTTTCAGCCTGAAAACTCCAAAACCCAGAGAACAGCTCGGCTGTGTCTCACTTCCTGGAGCTGTCACAGCCGGAGGGCAGAGTGTGTGTGTGTGTGTGTGTGTGTGTGTGTGTGTGTGTGTGTGTGTGTGTGGAGGTGCTGGGTACCCCTCGGTGTGACTCCTCAGTGAGCCACACATCACAGACGGCCCAGTAAACGCTGCAGCACTGACTGATGGCTCTGCTGACTAACTTGGATGTTTGTGAATGGAGCCTTTCACTGGTTTCATTGTCTTGAAGGTTATCTCCTCCTGCGTGTGAGTCACGCTGCCATAGTGGTGCACAGCCAAGCTCTTATAAAAGATAATATTTCTGCTGCTCGGTGTCCACTGTGACGCAGATGCTGACTCACAACTGAAAATGAGAAACCGGGGAATTTCAAGGCTGCCTCTGAAACTAATATTGGAAGATATAATTCATACTTTAGCCACAGGTTACAGTTATATATAAAAAAGATTGCACCAGTCTAACCCTGCAGGGTTTAAGTAATTTGTTACTAGCTACTAGTTACTTCTGTAAATTGTAATGAAGTCACTGTGACTGTGTGTTTGTGTGTTTGTGTGTTGTCCTGCAGACGATCCTGGTCGGGGACAGCGGTGTGGGGAAGACGTCTCTGCTGGTGCAGTTCGATCAGGGAAAGTTCATTCCCGGTTCCTTCTCTGCCACAGTGGGCATCGGATTCACGGTGTGTTCTTTACATTGTCTTATTGAAATGATGCAGCACAGTCCAGGTTTTAATGGTCCATGTTTGGGTGTTTCTGTCTCTATTAGCTGTGGATGACTGTGGTCAGCCACTTTTCTATTCAACCAAATCCTCTTTTAGCAAGTTATAAACTTCACTCCTGAGTCACTGGATGGCGCCAGTAGAGGAAAAAAATAATAAAATAATGTGAATCTTCACAATGCTCCTTGTTCTGTTTTATTTTTTCCCTTGATGAAGTAAAACTATGAAAGCAGTAAGAAAAACACAGATTCTCAAAAGTATTCACTGATGTTCTCCTGGTGCAGTTACATTAGCAAGGAGTTGCTTTTATGTCTGTGTATATGCAACCAAATAGAAGAGGTTTGCATTAAAAAGTATATAAGAGTTGTTTGAAAATGTAAAAGTTTTGTTTGTGAATCCACAGATTTTGTTGACAAATCCAAATGTTTGTGTAAACATACTTTGCACAAACTTGTTTTAACAAACAAAGCTTTAGATCTACAATAACAACAACAACAACAAACAACTTTTGAACATGCAAGCACATTTTTGATTATCAAATAATATTTGTTTGATTTGCAAACAAAACTTTTGGATTCACAGACATAACATTTAAGTTTGTATAAACAATAAATCCTAAAAACAACATTTGGAAACTCTACAACTCTGAAGCTACAGCCTCTGAGCTAGCTAGCGAGCTACCTGTTTATCAACGAGCTTTTTAGCTTGTGAACAGTTTATTTTGATATTTTTAAGACATAATTGTCTCCCGTATCATACAAGCTGCATTTTAAGGATTCAATGATTTGCTACATATAAAGAGACATCAGCAATAATAATAATAATATATATATATATATTTTTCAAATACAATATACATTAGCCATATAAAAGATTGCACACACATCTGGCAGCAGATATAAAAATTGCACTTTACTTAGCATTTCCAGCCAGATGTAGAAAAAAATTTGATCTGAACTTCAATAAAATTAGTAATTTACAACTTGTTTGCATCCACTAAGTTTGATTAAACAACCAGTTAATGTTAACTGGTTGTTTTCCAGTTGATGCCATTAACCCTTTAAAACCAAATGTGTCACCGGAGTGCAAGTGTGCTTTGTATTACTGTAATTATGTTTTCTGAGAGCTGACACGTTGCACTTTACAGCCAATATGGCGTCATTACAGTAATTTCACTTGTACCTCTCCTGGAAGCACGAAGCAGCATCTTCATCTTTAACTTACTGCAGTTATCTGAGTGTAACAGCAGTAACGATGAAGAAAGAAAAATACCAGAGAAACCCAGAAACTGAATTAGATTTTATTTGTGGTGAAACAAACACTGCAGTTGTACATGACTGTTGGCTGAGGGCATCAGTCTGATGAGCAGATATCTGCAAACAGGACTGAGTGCACAGTCAGATACACTCAGTGCACCAATCATGTAGAAACTCTTTCAACTCTGATCTTTCTCTGCTCCTCTCAGAATAAAGTGGTGACTGTGGACAACGTAAAGGTGAAACTCCAGGTCAGTAAGTGAATCAGTTCCAGTGAAGTTGATGTGCTTTCACAATAGCAGACTATTTTTAGAGCGCTGGCTGGCTGCTGTCCTCCTGGGCACCGGCATTGTAGCATAACACAGTTAGCCAAGTGGAACCAGGCCAATTTGTTTCTTGTTTCAGATTTGGGACACGGCGGGACAGGAAAGGTTCAGGAGTGTGACACATGCGTATTACAGGGATGCACACGGTAAGACAACAGGGACCACACTCACTGACTCTCCCTCCAGAAAACTGTGCAGTGGTGCAGATATATGCTGCATCAGACCTCAGTGTTCATTCATTATTTTTTTGATTTTCTTTCCAAAGCTTTGCTCCTTTTGTACGACATCACCAGCAAATCGTCCTTCGACAACATCAGGGTGAGTCTGGGATGTCTTCAACCTGGAAACACAGAAATCCATTAGTTAAGAAGAGGACATGCTCTTTAACCCTTTGTGACCTACCACAGAAAATATCTTTACATTTTTACCTGCTGTGGTGCCATTTTTGCGAGCATTTTAATTTGCTATACATCAATATTTCCCTTATATCCAGAATTTTAATCATATGTATAGATATGTGCATACTAACTAAATAAATCGCTAAGAGGGCAATAAACACAGATGTCATAGTATTGCCATCTTGATGGTGATATTTCTATTGCTTATTTTCTTTACTGGATTTCTGTAAACCTACTGGTGGAAGGGAACAGCTCTCTGGGATATATTGATTGTGTGATAAATGTAAGTCCAGTTTGTATGCCGGCGCTCCCGGAGGTCATAAGAGGTTAAGAAAAACTAATAAAGCCAAAGAGGACTGGAGCCAACTCCTGTATCAGTGCTTTTCACAGACATGTTTGTAAATGTGTAAGTTTAATAACTGTATGTACATGTCTGTCTGTCTCCTGCTCCAGGCCTGGTTAACAGAGATCCATGAGTATGCACAGAGCGACGTAGTCATCATGTTGCTGGGCAACAAGGTGAGAAGAAATGATTTAAGGAGCTCAGTGTGTGGAGGGAAAAGTGTTGTAAGGATACAGGATGTGATCTGTGGTGAACAGACTGGATGAACCAGGATCAGGAGGAATATTGAAACAGAAAAGAGAAGTATCCAGTAAGACAACTGGGAAGAGCTGCAGCTAACAGTGTGAATGATGGAAGCTGAAATCATTCACCAAGCATTGCTGTGAAAACTATTTTAAAATAAATAGAGTCTGAAAAAATCATGTGTCCTCACAGAGCTGAACTAAAGCAGGTTGAAATAGAAGCTTCAGCTGGTAGTGAGGCTCCTACGTCAAATACTTAGATCAGGGATCTCAAACTCGTGTCATGGAGGCCGAGATCCTGCAGGTTTTCTTTCCAGCTGGTCACTAAAGCAGGTGATTTTAATCATGAACACCTCCTTCAGTTTGAGGGATGAAGATCATCTCTGAGATCAGCTGCTGGAGAGAAGGTTGGAAAGAAAACCTGCAGGGTCTCGGCCTCCATGGCACCAGTTTGACAGCCCTGACTTAGATGGTACTAAACTTCACATTCACCTTGGACAAGCTTTGTGTATCATGTAAAATATGATTCAGCTACAGGACAAGGAAAAGACTGTTTCAGCCACAGACTGAATGGATGAAGCCAACAAGACATCACTCGCTGGTTTGTGGGTATTTTTGAAACCAGGGCCATTATTGAATATGCGTACTTGTCCATACTTACGTACTCGCGTAGTCGTGGAACGTCATCAGTCAGAGACCTAGTACTGTTCCAATTAAAAGTACACATCTGCCCAAGAAAGCATGAAATATCCAGATGTGTTCTGACTCCTCCTTCATTATCGAGCCTGCATCAGACCAGACTTGTGTGGACTTGGGGAAGCCAAATAACCCATAATGCATTTCGCAACAGCGAGCGGAGATGTGACGTCAACAAGTACGCTGGCGTACCAATCACACTTCAGCCTCAGCACGTTCTCGTTCTCGCCTTCCCGCAAGTCCGTACTTTAGAGTCCAACTTGCAGGTACATTCTCACCAAGTACACGAGTACAAGTTTGCGCCAGAAATGACCATATTTGGATATGAAGGGAGGAGTGATGAGGCGGGTCTGACCCTTGAACCTCAGCACACTGCTCAATGTGTATGAGAATGGACTTCACTGCTTCCTTTGAAAAAATATGCTGACTGAAGATTTCAGGATTGAAGGCCTTGTTGGAGACCAGAGCTGTCAATCAAACTAACCCCACCCCTTCTCTCAGCATAATGTCTCCTTAATGATATATGATTTTCAGATGGACCAGATCACTGAGAGGAAGAGTTGATCTAATGACAGAAAAAAATATATTGATTGAATGTTTCAGGACTGAAAATGATGATTTTTGAAGTGATGTCAATTGGAGCCAGCATCTAGTAGCCGTTGGTGGTATCGCACATATTTGCACTTTTTTTGTCCTAGTTTTTGAGCCCCATTTGTTTCTTCCATGTCTATATACAGTCTATAGGTATGACCAACTAGCTTTATCCTGGGGGAGGAGGAGGAGTAAAAAAGAGGATTGTTAACCACTGCTAACCTGGATCCAAATGTAGTGGTACATTTTTAAATAAATTAACATTGTTCATTTTATTTGGAGCCATTTGTTAGACCTCAAGAAATTACCTTTGGTAGAATCACTGAAAATGTCTCCTGATCAAGTGTCATGATGTTAGCATTAACTTCTCCAGGCCACACTGAACTTTCTCCTCACCAGTTAATTGCTTTTGTTTTAACCTGACCTCCATCCCTCCTCAGGCAGACATGGGCAGTGACCGAGCGATCAGGAGGGATGAAGGCGAGAGGTTGGCCAGAGTGAGTGTTTCAGTCCCCGCTGTGGTTCACTGTGCTGCTCTGTAATGATGCTCTGTAATGATGCTCTGCTCTGTGGTGATGCTCTGTGGTGATGCTCTGTGGTGATGCTCTGTGGGGATGCTCTGTGGTGATGCTCTGTGGTGATGCTCTGTGATGATGCTCTGTAATGATGCTCTGTAATGATGCTCTGCTCTGTGGTGATGCTCTGTGGTGATGCTCTGTGGTGATGCTCTGTGGTGATGCTCTGTGATGATGCTCTGTGGTGATGCTCTGTGATGATGCTCTGTGGTGATGCTCTGTGGTGATGCTCTGTGGTGATGCTTTGTGGTGATGCTCTGTGATAATGCTCTGTGGTGATGCTCTGTGATGATGC
>OOFC01045319.1:0-10755 GCA_900323345.1 Pseudochromis fuscus
AATGTCTTCTTATCTCATTTCATCGCATCTCATCTCATCTTATCTTATCTCATTTCATCTCATCTTATCTTATCTCATCTAATCTTATCTCAACTTATCTCATTTCATCTCATCTCATCTTATCTTATGTCATCTTATCTCATCTCATCTTATCTCATTTCATCTCATCTCATCTTATCTTATGTCATCTTATCTCATCTCATCTCATCTCCTCTCATCTTATCTTATCTTATCTCATCTCATCTTATCTCATCTTATCTCATCTCATCTCAACTTATCTAATTTCATCTCATCTCATCTTATCTTATCTCATCTTATCTCTTATCTCATCTTATCTCATTTCATCTCATCTCATCTTATCTTATCTCATCTTATCTCATCTCATCTTATCTATCTCTTATCTTATCTTATCTCATCTCATCTCATCTTATCTCATTTCATCTCATCTCATCTTATCTCATCTCATCTCATTTCATCTTATCTTATCTTATCTCATCTCATCTCATCTCATCTTATGTCTGAGTCGAGATTCAAACCCAGAACCCAGTGCTCACCCCTGCACCTGTACACTGATAACAACTGTTTAGCTGTTCAGAAAACCTCAAACTTCTCTGAGAATAGTCACAACTTAACGAGGAATAAAAAGAGTTATTTATAGTCTAGGACCCACATGGTTTTACATTTTACCACTTGTGATGTTGGTCCAGAATCTACTTTTACACCTGGTGCAGCAGAATGACTCTTGACAAGGTTTTTATTTTCCTCTAGTTTTTTGGAGCCAGCCTCTAGTGGCCTTCGGTGGTGCTACACCTCTTTCCTCAGTCACCTCACTTTTTCCCCTGGTTGCTCCGCCCACAGGAAGCACACACACAGCAGAGGACAGAGTTCATACCCGTCTGGACCTGGACAGTGATAACGTCCGGCATGCTGTCGTGCTCTGGAGGGCGAAGGGGGCGGAGCGGGTGGCCGCTCGGGTCGATGGAGCTCATCTCCATGCGGGTGGAGCTGTGAGGCCGGACGCCGAGCTCCATCAGGCTCTGCTGCTCCTCCACCACTCGGCCTGAAACATCAACCCACACACTGACCAGTGACAATATGAAGATTAACATCAAGAAACTGAACTTTCTGCTGCAGTTCTCCCAACAGCCACTAGGAGTCGAACCCATTACTGAGCTGTGGATGTGCAACCATGACAGAAAATATGGTAAAATATGCTGTGTTGTCCCTCCAGTGAAAATCCAACACTGTTTCTTTCCACAGTGAAGCTCTGAGAAGCTCATCTGATGAAGTGTTTCCTAAAGCTCAGGACACCAGGCAGCACTGAGGCACTGCAGGGGGATCAGTACCACCCAGTTTGGACGGGACAGAGAAGTAGAAGTCATCAGTCAAATCCAAATATTCATGAAAGATTTGCTCCTCTTCGCCTTACTTGTAAAACACCAGGAGGTTCAATACATCTGGAGCATCTGGTTCCTGATTCAACTCTGAGTTTGTTCACCTTGAGTTCAGTGTGTGCATGAAGCTCTGATCTGATGATTCACCATGGCAACGGAGACAACAAACAGAAGATAGAAGAGTTCTGGCTTCTCGTGTCCAATAGGAAACATTTTAAGGATGAAAGGAAACAGCAGCAGAGGAGCCTGTGTCCTGCATCAGTCTGAATGTGGGAGTCTGACCATTTCACTGCACTGTGGTGTAACACTACAAGTGAAGAAGGTGGAACGCTGATGAAACAAATGGTATTTTTAATTATGTGCAATCCCACAGGAATTAAATGATATAAACACTGAAATGACAAATATGTGAGTTTTATTTCAATATGAATGAGTTGCCACCGTTATGAGGAAAACAGTTTACTGTCGGTAAAACTACTAAATGCAACATAAAGAGTTTGCTGATCAGGATCATTCAGGATGTGTAATATCAGAGATTCAGTGGAAAGTTGTTCAGAGGACTGACTGAGTGAGACGATGGGGATTGAAGGATTTTCTCTTTACAACATTGATAATATTGTAAAGCCTTGATGTGAATATGTAAAGTGCCCTGATGGCATTTTCTGCAAAACAAATAAAAGTTTATTGAAATCAAACTAAAAATGGTAAAGTGATGTCACAAAAAAACATCATTGAGGGAGTAAAAAATCTAACTGGAGTCTGAAAATCATCTCCTGATGCAAAGCTACGTGAACTAATTCAACTTCAGATTGATGCTCAAATGAAGCAGCAGGAGGGAGGAGATCAACCAAAGTCTTAGTCTAAACCCAGACACCGAGAAACTGACTGTTTGAAAACCTCCCAGCAATGAGTCTTCCTCATCTCAGGATGAACAAACTCAGTCTCCACTCAAACCCTCTTTCTGTCTAAAACGTCAGATACTCATGAGAAACGTTCACACCTCAGCTGGTGGTGCTGAACATGATGATGGGTGTGTGTGTGTGTGTGTTGAGTGGCAGGTGTGAGGCTGGGAGTGACGGTGGTGACGTACCGTCCAGAGACAGCTGCAGCACGGCGGCGGGGACTCTGAGCTCGGAGGCGAGGTGATGCTTCAGCTCCTGAATGCTGAGACCGATGGCGAACGCCACCGTCATCACGTGACCCTCGGGCGCCAGCACCACCTTCACTGGAGACACAACCTGTCACAGTCTGTGGACTGAACTCACTGAGGCTGTTCACACTTGGTGTTCACGGGGATCAGATCACAAGTGGACAGTGTGAACAACCACCAAAACACATGGGGAGGTGGTCTGGGACACATATGACCACATATGTTTGTAATGTGATGTGTCCCAATGTGTCTCCAGTAAAGATGTAACAGGACAAGAATCAAACAGATCAGCAGCCTGTACATGAACACTTCATGAATCATTTCACCGTCTCCTCTCATGTAGTGAACTGTGCTGTATACAAACTAGTGCTGGTTTGGTGAGTTACATGATAACTGTGGGAGCCCTGATGTTGCCATAGTAACATCTGATCACAAATGACAGTGGATGGTTTGGAAACGCAGGTTGAATACGGGTGTGATCACAGATGTGTCTCAGCTGTCCACTTGTGATCTGATCACATGTGGACGCATCTAAAGCCAAGTCTGAACACACTCATTTTTATGTTATGTTTGGGCCTGTGCTGGTTTGTCCGTCTGTCTGTTACAGATATGCCTCAAATATTGTTGGACAAGGTCAGATGATGGGATCCTGTGGCAACATGGCAACAACTTGGAGAAAATCCCTCTGTCTGATAATCATCTAAACAAAAGGTGGACTTCATGTCTTCTCTCGTCTTGTTTGCTGCCAGCAGAGCTTCACAAACCCTCATGTTGTAAATCCTGCTGGAAACAAAGTGTCTCAGGTGCTTCACTGCCTACGCTGGAGAATCCCTCAGTGCATCAACATCATCTGAACTCTGGTTCTGTGGCTTTTTTCAAATCGTGACTCCATATTTTCCAGCACTACAAATAACAGCAGCTCAAATCAAAATGTTTCACTGAATGAAGGGTGACAAAGTGAGGATGAGTCACACTGTAAACAGATCAGCCGACTGAGCCCAGATCTGCTCTTATCTTTATAATGCAGATGAATTATCGTGGAGAAAATCACCAACACAATTTTATCTGGAAGACAGAAAATCACAGGAATTCAAAACTGTTTTTAAAAAGTAAATGTACCGTGTTTCTGTGTGTTTAGCACCGTGCTCCTTGTGTGTATGTTGTGTTTAATCCTGTGCTGTTGTCTCTGGTAGCAGAGATATTTCAGATCATATGTTCTCACCTGTAGCTGTGGAGCTTCCAACATTTTCTGTTTTCTCTTTCAGCTGCTCGTTGTCGGGCAGATCAGCCTGAGCTTCAACTCCTCCTACGGTCTGCAGCACATCTGCACAGTCCACAGACAACAGGACAGTGGGAGGTTATCAAACATCTGAACAATAACAGACAGGTACTGCAACACCAACTGAAACAAGGACATCAGGGAGGAACAATGAGTACACTCTGAGATAAAGTCTACAAATGTGACATAATATTTAACCACCATTACTTTTAAGTACAGACACTTCCTGTCTTCTCCTTGATGTCATGTGTACAAGTTAACAATGTATCATCATCTCTGTCCTGTTCCCCTCCTGGGAGGTGACATCTGGGTCACGTGATTTCTACTGAAACTTCCGTCTTCTCTGATTCTAATCTCATAAAAATACCCAGAAATAAATGTATCATCAAAGTTACAGTGGATGGTGTAAACACTGAGAGATATCCTCACCTGGAGCTGACCCTCCAGCCCGCTCCTCCTCTCCATCAGCCCCCGGCTCCCTGCCCTCCTCCGCCGGCTCCTCTCCAGTGTCAGCCCCTGGTTCCGGTTGTCGGTTTGTTCTCGTGTTTTCATCCTCTTCGTCCATCTCCTCTTCTTCTTCACTGTCTGTTTGATCCGATATGTCAGATGTAACCTGCTCTGAGCCTCTGGGTGAACTAACCCCAGGTCAGTCAGACCGCCGGGAAGCACGGCCGGTGGTGACCCGGTGCTGACCCGGTGGTGACCCGGTGCAGAGGAGGTGGTGACCTCTGAACTTCCTCTTTTACCCACTTATTGTTTTATCTTCTTTGGTTTAGCTCAAAGTTGTGTATTAACTAAACACTAACCTCGCAGCGTTAGCTTAGTTTCCAGGCAAAGGCAAAGTTTACACGTTGCTATAGCAACAGTAAGGCACGTCTGTTTCCGCGTTAGCGTGATGACGTTGGGATAGCGTCATGGTTTGACATGATTTTAATATTTAAATATTTTTATAGATTAAAAGATGTTTCTGTTGCTTATAATAATGATAATGAGGCAACAAGATAATAAATATATATTATATAATTTATATAAATATATATATTTCAAATTAGACAGATTGCAGTTGCCAAAAATAATAATAATGATTATATATAATGAATATAATACAAATTATAATAATAGTCCTAATGATAGTAATTATCATTATTATAATAAAAAGATTTAGTAAACATTCAATTCATTTATATTAAATTCTCTTTGAAACATATGTGACATATCATAGTTGTATTACAGCTTCATACTGTGAACATAGTAAAATATATACCATCAGGTGATATATGTTTAATAATTTAACTCAGTACTGAAAAACTTCGGGCAGCACGGTGGTACAGTAGTTTGCACAGTCGCCTCACAGCAAGAATGTTGTGGGTTCGAGACTCAGACCTTTCTGTGGAGTTTGCATGTTCTCCCTGAGCACACATGGTTTTTTCCAGGTACTCCAGCTTCCTCCCTCAGAGACATGCTTGTTGGGTGAATCTAAATTGACCATAGTGACCTTGTTTGTCTTTGTGTGTTAGCGTGGTGATAGGCTGGCGACTTGTCCAGGGTGGACCCCGCCTCTTGCCTGTTGGAGCTGGGACAGGCTCCAGCAGACCCCTGTCAACTGACCGACTGAACAAACTCACTTTTAGGAAGAGTTTCCAGGTAATGTCATGAAAAGGTTCACAGGTTATTAAAACAGTCTGCACATCTGACTCAGTCTGACTCTGTCTTCAAATGTCTGATCTGTCCAAAACTGCTGTGCACTGATACTACACACTACATACTACATACTGCAGACAACTGTGTGTCCTCATCACCTCATCACAGAGAAATGACTTGAACGGTTCCTCTGCACTGTGCACAGTTTGTAAGAAACACTGTGCTGAGGATGCAGAGACTTAAACTCCTCATCATCCAGTTCCCATTACCACCAGCAACTACACAAACATGCACAGTTTAAACTGGGACACAGAGGCCTGAGGATGCCACTGTGAGGATGAGCACCAGCCCTATTATAGTTGTTTTACAACCCTGTGTGCACACTGACAGTACAGGAGCTCTACGCTGAGCCCTGACCTCCTATTTTGGTCTGTGAGCCAGAGGAGGCGACACGATGGCCCCTGTAAAGCTCCAGTAATCTGCTGCTGGACATCTGCTGGCTCCCCACAGATCACTGGGCCTGGGAGGCACTGGGAGGCACTGGGAGGCACTGGGAGCCCACGCAGCGTAAACCTGTCACACACACAGGTATTCATGTGTCCAGGGAGAGGTCTGTCTGTCATGTTAGCACTGTTACAGGATCCCAGTCCCACAGGAACCTGAACGGCCGTCACATCCGATTTTAACGAGGGATCTGATCCCATCAGGGTTGATGTCATTCTTCTTTGACTGTTTATATTGACTGGACTTTGTGGTGGACTTGTACGTTATGTGTTCAGGTTTTTATTTATTGTTGTTGTGGCAGCAACATGTCTCTGTACTTTTGCATCTATTAACTTTTAGATTTTACATCCTACACTGTTCCTCTCATTACATGTACTGATGGTGCTGTAACATTTCTCAGATTGTGCTGCAGGTCATAGTGTGTTACTGTGTGATGATGGTACGATGCAACATCAGAGGTTTACACTGAGGGTTTTCCTGCTTTGCTGCAGTAAAAACAAAGGAAACAGTTTGTTACAATATGTTACAAAACAACATCATCTCACACTGTTTCTCAGGTGGTAGAGTGGTTTGAGCTAATAGTAAAGTCTGTGGTTTAATCCCCAGCTCATCCTGTCCATGTGTTGAAGGGTCCTTGAGCAAGGCACCATCTGCCATCAGTGTGTTTTGTAGGCTGTTGGGATAAAAAGGAACAACATAAGTGCCACATATTTACCACGTGAGGCTGGTTTGATGGTTTCAAACCACAGACAGACAAGGTGGATGTAGATGAAGAGCAAAAAGTGCAATAGTACCAGTGGCCACTAGATGCTGGCTCCAAAAAACTCCAAAGACAGGAACCATGAACAAGGTGCTGCTGGAGAAGGTACTGAAAAGGTCTGAAAAATGTGTGATACCCATGTTGGCCACTAGATGCTGGCTCCAAAAACAATGTCACCTGTGAAATGGCTAATGAGCATCTCATTAAAAACAAAAAAACAAAAAACATGTTAAGCTAGGCTATATGGAAAACAAACACAGCCACTCAGGCTCAGAAATGTAAAAAAACTGTAATACCACCAACAGCCACCAGGTGCTGCTCCAACTGACTTTAATTCAAACATCCTCATCTTCAGTCCTGAAATATTCATCAATACATTTCTCCACAAGTCATTCTGATGTCATCAGATAAAGTCAACTCTTCCTCTCAGAGATCTGGGGGGAGGAGTTAGGGGCGGGGCTAGTCTGATTGACAGCTCTGGTCTCCAGTGATTTACAGGAGGCTTGGAGGCTCATTCACCAGTGAACTCTCATCTCATCCACATTGGACAGTGTCCTCCAGTTCAAAGGTCAGACCCGCCTCCTGACTCCTCCCTTCATGTCCAAATATGGTCACTTCAAACCACCAACATGGCCACGTTCAGATACCAAACTCCTGACTACAAAATGTGAGTCAAATCATAGAAGTAGAGAAAGTAGAAAAGGTAGAAGTACTAAAGTAGAGGTAGAAAAAGTAACTTAACATCAGTTCAGGTTCAGAGTGTTGAAGATTCTCTCCATTCACTTCTATTGTAACAATGTTGAATATTTACATGACTTGGTTCAAGTCTGTACATTGCAGCTTTCACACTAGTGATGGAGAAGAGGTTTGTGGAAAAAGCCAAACACAAAGTCACTAAAAGTCTCCGACAGGCAGCAACAAAACCCGAGTGTTGACACGAAGTCACGTCAGGCAACATCCACACATGTTTCTGCTGACACCAGGTTCAGGCCTGGATCTGGGAGCTCTGCAGTTTTCACGAGGTGTTCGCTTCAGCTCTGCCAACAGTTTACAAGATCTCCACCGTCTCATGTTTCCGAGGAGCAGCGGCGAGGAAAAAAATAGAAACTATTGATTTTGCTTCCACGAAACAATAGATGATGGACCCGGACGCCGTGACCACGAGTCCACGGGCCAGTAAGCCCCAGAGGCTCGGTGGGATTTTGATTGTGGGATCCCCGCCAAACACGCCAAAGACCCCGGCTTAGCTCACACAATGGCACACGTAACCTGGCTATATTTAAAATCCAACAGGCCAGGTGTCGTGTCCACGCCCCCCAACACACACACACACACACACACACACACACACACACACACACAGCTGCTGTGCTGCAGGCAGGGCAGCGAGGCATGTGACACCAGGTCAGGCCAAAATATAAAAGCAGTGTGTGGGTTAGTGGAGCTGGACGCGGCTGTGTGCAGCTAACACACCTGACAGGTGAGAGATCCAATCAGCAGGAATACTCTGGGTGCTGCTCGTGTCAGACTCTGGATTTCTGAGGCTGGACGGTGGTGAGTTGTGCAGAATTTGTGAGGAATGATGCACTTTGTGTCTGAGGAGAGGGTGGACAAAATAACATGAACAGCTAGAACCACGCGCTGCCTTGTTGTTGTCATCGTGGGTCTTTAACATTCTGCAGTAGCATGGACTCATACATCAAAATACATCTGTGTATTAGTAATATTTTATTCATACTAATAATTGAAGTACATTTGAAATCAGCTGCATGCATATTTCTGCAGTAACAGGTTAAAATATGATGTTCATTTTCTGTTGTTTGCATCAAACTGGAGGAGGAAGAGTTTCTCTGGAGCCTCCTAGAAATAGTTAATTCTGATAATTAAGAGGAAGTTCCAGTTCCAGAAAATGAAGCCTTAGCTTTTATTCTGTTGACACTGATCATGTAGTTTTTATCAGCAGTGCACATCTCTCTCTGGAGGATGGTCTGATGTGTGTGCAGATACAGGAGCTTTGATACAATTCACAAATAATCTGTTTTTAATTTGAGATGATTTGATACAAGGTGACACAATACCATCTGATCTTTACAGCTGCTAAAAGTCATCCTTCATTTTCCTTTATTTCATTACAAAATAACAGACAAGTCTAGAGAAGTGTCAGTAGTTGGGCTTCACTGGTCTTTTCTGTAGATATATACTTCTATAAATCACCAAGGAACCAAAGTATTTTAGTTATTTTCAGACATCATGGGAAATTGTGATTTATTTCCTCTGCATCATCAGTCAATCAAGCTTTGTTTATTAAGCAGCTTTTACACAAAGCAAATGGAAATCAGCTCAGATGGAGATAAAATATGAACAACAGCTTTCAAAAGAGCAATAAAATGTGTAGTTAAGTAGTGAAAGATGGAGACACAAGTAAACATTAAAATAAATGTAAAAACATGGAAGTTTTTATAAATCTGACATAAAAGCTCGACTGAATAGACAAGTCTGTAGTTTAAATGTCTCCAGCTGCTCTGAGGTGGTCGACTGTTGCAGCATCCAGCAGCTGAAAACATCTGAACAGATGTTTGTACTGATGTTGGTGTAAAGTGTGAGACGTGTGTGATCAGAGTTAAACATGTAGAACAAGCTGGACGTCATGAGACATAGTTACACAGCCAGGGTCAGTGAATAGCTGGGGAGGCAAGTGGAGCTGGAGGAAAGTGAATATGTGGCTTACTGCCCCCATGTGGCCAAAAAGTGCATTGATGTGGCGTTCAGTGCAGCTGCTCGGACTCTAAAAAGTAGATCCCTTTAATTCTGACTGAAGTCTCATCAGGTGTTATCAGCGTGGATGGTGTGTGTGTGTGTGTGTGTGTGTGTGTGTGTGTGGTGCCTGCAGAGTGATGAACACCTATGAAGAATATGGTGAAGAGGAACTTCACGACTACATCATCCAGCTCAGTATTCAGAACTCCTGCCAGGATGCCTTCCTGAGGTCAGCAGCCAGGTCTGATTCAACCTCTCAGCACATCCACAACACTTCACACACACAACAACAACACAACGCTCCAGCTGACTGTCATGTGCCTCCTCTGCTGTTAGCTTAGAAGCAGCGACTGATGAAAACCTCCGAGTCCTGGCAGCCATTGAGCAAGGTGGGCGGGACTTCATGCTGGACATACCTTCACTGTTACCACTCCTTGTGTTCAGTCATGTGTCCAGTGGAGGAGGATGTTACTGTACGAGGACAAACTGAACCCTGTCTCCACTGCACTGAGTCCTGGATGTCTCTGATCTGTTCTCTGTTCTTTTCTTTACCCCCTGGTGGTGGACTGTGGTCTTGTTGCCATGGTGAGCAGGTGAGGTCTCGGTGCTCAGGGAGATGCTGAGGCACACCTTCGCCTTCAGGGAGTCGGACGGTCGTGGCTGGCTTCCCCTGCATCGAGCTGCAGCCCAGCCGCTGGTGGAGGTGCTGGAGACCGTCCTGAGACGTGAGTGCAGAGGTTCACCAGAGGTACCAGTAAAAAGTACCAGCATGGAGGTCAATGGTTTCCCAGTTCTGTCAGAACAAGCCAACATCTGTTATAGGAGGTCCTTTAGGTGAAGTCCTCCAGGTGATGGCTGCTCCACTGTCCTGGTGCTGGTGTGAGGAGATGTTCAGTTACAATGAATATAATAAAACAGACTTTTGTGTTTTGTTGAGAATTTAACAGTCGTCTTCCAACTACAACCATGTGTCTGCAGAAATAATTAAAGCATCCATGGAGATAAAAATGTAACTCTTCTTAGTAATTAATTACTTTTACCAGTGTGAATAAATGAACTGTCCAGAGGAGACGACAGGACCGACGGCAGCACCACCATGATGGCTGCCTGAGAAGATCTAAACCCACAGAGCACCTCAGTGAGAAGCTGCTGCCTTCAGCTGATGACAGCTGATCCCAGCAGCTCCCTGTGGAAAACATGTTGTGATGTCACTGCCCGCTCATTCAGCCTGGAGGTCGGCCAGCGGCGAGGTGTCCACAGCTTCAGGGTC
>OOFC01045329.1:0-12605 GCA_900323345.1 Pseudochromis fuscus
GAGGCTTCCTGCAAAGGCTTTCAGATGAGTCAGGACTGGTCTCACAAAGACTTGGTGACGTTCAGGATCAGCACAGCAGGTCGAAGTCATTCAGACATGTTGTCCTGGAAAGAACAATGGCTGCTGCTGTCAGTGGACGTCTGTTGGTCTGTGGACGTCTGTTGGTCTGTGGACGTCTGTGGTCTGTGGACGTCTGTTGGTCTGTGGACGTCTGTGGTCAGTGGACGTCTGTGGTCTGTGGACGTCTGTTGGTCTGTGGACGTCTGTGGTCAGTGGACGTCTGTGAACAGTGGATGTCTGTGAACAGTGGATGTCTGTGAACAGTGGACGTCTGTGGTCTGTGGACGTCTATGAACAGTGGACGTCTGTGGTCAGTGGACGTCTGTGGTCTGTGGACGTCTGTGGTCAGTGGACGTCTGTGAACAGTGGACGTCTGTGAACAGTGGACGTCTGTGGTCTGTGGACGTCTGTTGGTCTGTGGACGTCTGTGACCAGTGGACGTCGTTGGTCTGTGGACGTCTGTGGTCTGTGGACGTCTGTTGGTCTGTGGACGTCTGTGAACAGTGGATGTCTGTGAACAGTGGACGTCTGTGGTCTGTGGATGTCTGTGAACAGTGGACGTCTTTGGTCTGTGGACGTCTGTGGTCAGTGGACGTCTGTGAACAGTGGACGTCTGTGGTCTGTGGACGTCTGTTGGTCTGTGGACGTCTGTGGTCAGTGGACGTCTGTGAACAGTGGACGTCTGTTGGTCTGTGGACGTCTGTTGGTCTGTGGACGTCTGTGAACAGTGGACGTCTGTTGGTCTGTGGACGTCTGTGAACAGTGGACGTCTGTGGTCTGTGGACGTCTGTTGGTCTGTGGACGTCTGTGGTCAGTGAGCAGTGCTGGAGAAGAGTAGATATGATGTTTGCTTTAAGATTTTTCCCTCAAGTAAATGTTCTCAGCCTCAGTTGGGGCACCACATCCTCCCTGTATCTCCAACCTATGGACTCAGTCCTGACACACTCCTTCTTTTCAGCCAATCAGATGCTGCCATGCCTTGATTGGCCCCTTGGAACGTGACTGATCAAATATGTCTTCAGTCTGAAGTTCACTCTAATATTTGTCTAACACATTGTTCACATACAAAGCTACAGATGAGGTTTCATTTCCTCTCACTGAGCCTCCAGAGACACAGTAGGAGACACCTCCTGTTGGGTTTTCATATGTTTTGTCACAGTAGCTCCAGGTCACACGCTTGTGTTTTAATTGTTGGACGATGCTCTGAACAACATGTTCAGTCTGGACAGAAGTGATACAATGACTCTGTCTGCAGTTCAGTTTTATCTATAAAGTGTCACATTAGACTCATCTCAGGGTCTCTCTCCTTTAACAACTCCCCCTGGAGGAAGTCAGGTGGTGATAGCGGCGATGGAGACAGACTCAGGGTTTGGAGGATCTGCCTCGACTTCTTCTGTTGCAGAGAGAGATGAAAGAAACGAACCCTGAGCAGGTTGGTGGGTCAGTAACAGCTGATCAGAGGATGGAACCATCTTTATCTCCACAGTAGAGATGGTGTCTGACCCCAAACTGGGAGCCTGACAAAGAAAAGACATTACTTATGGAAACCTGGTCTGACCACCTATAAAATGCTGCCTTGTTTTTCATCCAGAGCTGAGTCAGTATTGGACCAACCACATGTTTGGTTCATTTAGCTCAGTGAGATGGATGGAAAAACAAAACATTGTGGAAAATATTGGATAAAAACAACAAACTAATGAGTAAAAAACATAAAATGATTGGTAGAAACAGTAAAGTGGTGGAAAACGTTGTGTAGAAACCTCCTGTTGTTAAATGAACCCAGCGTGTCGTTAGCTCAGTATTGACCCAGGTCTGGGTAAAAACGACTCAGCATTTTTTACAGTGTATTTTCAGACAAATGTAAACAAATATCTGCATTTTTTCAGCACAGTAATGATGTTTCCATCAATACCTAATTACCTAAATGTAACATGTAAAGCGTTACACTGACATTGTGCAATGATTTCCCTAAAATAAATGGCCCATCAGCACCTCTGCCCACACACACCCACACACACTGCGCGCCTTTATACCTCCACACAGATCAATACAATCAACATATAAAGGTGGCGTCAGCCTGAGTCACAGCATCCTGTCACCGGACCCAGACTCAGGCTGTGCCAAAGGAAATCCTGCCACCCTGTGGTTGAGTGCACACACTGCACCGGGGTTTTAATCCTGGAAAAAACACACACACATACACACACACCCCGTGGAGTGTCTCATGTCGACACCATGTGACCAACAATACTACAACACCAGCATCTAAAGTGATGCCTTCACTGCTGCTGTGTCTACACCAGGATTACACCCGTACAGATACACAGAGCTGGATATTTTTACCACACAATCTATGTCCTGTCAGAGATTTATGGGCGAGGCAGACGTCGGGGAGGATAAATAATTGTAGCCCTGCACGCCTGCACACTGAGAGCAACACTGGGCTGTGTTATGTGTATTAAAGTACATGCTACAGAACGCTTGTGTGCACATATGAAGCAGATATTGACTTGGAAACAAAATCAGTTCATTAAATAACAGCAGTGATGTTTGAATCCTTTATATTTCAGTAGGTTTTCCTCCTGTAGTGAAGTGTCAGCTCAAAATGGCTCTAGTGTGTAGAAGATAATTAGACTGACCGCAGCTCGGCCTGTTTCCTCGTGTGTTTTTATTATTATGATTATTATTGTTATTTTTATTGTTTGGAGCTAAATCAGTTTCATTCTTCTTCGTGTGGAAGCTGAATGAACGATAACATAAAAATCTGGAAGCGATTTGACTGGCAATCTAAAAAAGGTAATTTGGAGCCTCAGTCATATTGTGTTACATTGCTCATTCTCACACACTGATAAGAGTGTGTGTGAGTGTGTGTGTGTGTGTGTGTGTGTGTGTGTGTGTGTGTGTGTGTGTGTGTGTGTGTGTGTGTGTAATGCTGTGGATTGTGGGAGTCTGGTGGAGGAGATAATGCAGTGATGGATTTCTTTCATCTGGCCATTGTCAAACATTTTCAGTCACTTTCGGTCTCAAACTCTCTCACACACACACACACACACTCTGTACTTATATATATATGTTTGTATGTATTGTGTGTGTGTTGATGTGTGCTGTACACTGGGTATCCCTCAGCCTGCTATCAGTCTGCGCTCATGCTTCATTCTCATGTTAACCTGCAGCCTGTGTCTGCAGCCTGCTGATAAAGCTCCCTTTGCATGTTGAAAGGCCTTTTTGCTATTATTGTTCAGAGGTGGCAGGGACCTGAAAGTGACTTGTCAAATTGTCAGATACACTCTTTATTCCCACCCCCTCCTCCTCCTCCTCCTCCTCCTCCCTACCACACCCCACCCTCCTCCTCCCAGTCTAAAGCCACATCTTATAAGATTGATGCTGCCTTTTATCAGCAAAGAGCAAATACACACAGGAAACACATCAGGAGTGTGTGCATGTGTGTGTGTCAGTGTAGTAGTCACATAAAGAAGTGTGCTGTCTCTGAACAACACCAGAGTTACAAATGTGTGGATGTAACTGATGGGCGGAGTCACCGTGACATCACCCGTCACCAGCCAGGAGTTTGGGATTTGCACGTGGCCATGTTGGTTTAGTGAAACCAGAAATGACCATATTTGGACATTACTGGTGAAGGAGCCTCCAAACCAGACCAGAGCTGTCAGTCAAACTAACCCCGCCCCTAAATCCTTCTCTTTTTAAGCCTAATATCGACTTAATGTTCTGTTCAAGGTGGAACTATGCAGTGAGCTGTCCATGGTCCTGAAACATCAACCAACTGAAACTTAGGCCAAATATCAGCACAGGCTTTGTTTCACAATGTTTTTACATGGAAACTGAACACAACTTAACACTCACAAAATTACTGCAAATATAAAACACATTTTTCTCATAACTCTTGATTATTAAATTAAATATTAAGTTCACATATACTGTTATTTACTGAGTGTTTCTAGTTGAAAACATGAGGCGACATCAGCTTTATAAATGTGATTGAAGTGGAAGTCACATGAATCCCTGTCCCTCAGGATACATGCACCTAAAAACAATAAAATAAGATTATGATCAATAAAAATACACAAATACACATTTACAACATATCTCAGTACATTTACAATAAATAATTCACACATTAAGATCATGATGCAGGTTGATGTGTTTACTGTCCACATGAATCCTGGGAGGGGTCAGTGTCAGATTCAAAGGAAAGATGTTTTTGTAATGATAAGCATTTGTTTAGAAAACACACAAACAGGTTGTGTTGCAGCTACAGCATCACAACAGTGATCCACTGAGTTGTCAGCTCTGATGCTGCTGCTGAAGACTTTTACTTTCACTTTTCCCTGGAGACTCAGGAGATTTTCTTCTGTGCTGCCGGTGAGTCTGGCGGGAGTGTTATTTTTTATTTAGGCTTTTATTTTGGAAGCGAGAGTGATTGAGCTGCTCAGGGGGTTTGTGGTATTTATGCTCAGTCAGAGGAGGAGGAGGGATGGCTGCTGAGAGGTGGGGAGGATGAGATGGATGGATAGAGAGGGAGCAGGAGGAGGATGAATGCAGTGAAAAGAGAAGGAAAGGCAACAAAGAAAGAGAGTGAGGGGAGAAAAAGAGGAAAAGACAATTTTCTCTCCAGTCCCTGAGCACCTTAAGGGATGAGTTGATTTACTGTCAAATCTGCTGGTGGATTATCGATAATCTGAGCCGGGCCCCTCAGTCTACCCACTCAGCCATCGCTGCTCTCTCCGGCAGAGGCCTGGACGAGGTGCATGAGCAGAGACATTAATATAAAGCAGAGTGAAATGGAGGAGAGGGCGTGTTTGTTTTTGTGTATGTTTGCAGCCAAAATCTAGACAGACAGAGGGTGTTTCTCTGCCCACAGAATTAGAGAGAGGAGGAAAAAAAAGAAAAGACCTTCAATTTTCCACTTGAGCAGATTTCAATTTACACACACATCCCCCTCTGTGACTCCATCCTCCCATTGTTATTGACAGCATTTAGGCTGCTGTGATAAAAGATTGGTGTGTTTTCATTCATTTGTTTTCCTCTGGCTGGTATGAGGAGCTGCAGCTTTATGGTGAGGGATGTAAAGTGCAGCTCAGACACACTGTGGCGGCAGGAAGATGGAGGCTGATACTGAGCATCACCATATTACTCATGTCTCTACAGATCTCCTGATTGAACAGAGAAGCAGCACCATCACATGTCTGGAGACAGAATTACCAGATCCATCCACTGATGTTTGTACTTTGGATCAAAGGCTTTTGGGGAAGCTCAGTTTTTTAATTACGTCTTTGTGGCCAGAATTACTGATACAATGTTGAACAAGTACTTGATTTGGAGTGATCGTTATTTCTATGATCAGGACACAGAAGAAGAGAAGTAACTGCAGTAAGAGCTGACTAATGACATCAGAAGGACTTGTTTCAGGATTGAAAGTGATCATTTTTTAATTGAAGTCAGTTGAATCTGAGTTTTTTTGCAGTCAGCCTCAAGTGGCCATCAGTGGTATTACACTTTCTTCCACTTCCTCATTAGCAAAGCTTTGTTACTTTGTCCTTTCGTTGAAATAAAAATGAACCAATGAACAAAATTAAACAAATAAATAACATTAAAAACTAAATATCTTGACCCCCGCGGTGGCTGGTTGAAGTTCAGGTCACTGACTCCGCCCCTTACCGTCTTCAACAATAACTTGCAGCTACTTTACAAACAGGTCTCTCTTGAAAATGAGACGTCATGTTTCAGTCTGTTTAAAATAAATGTTAAATAAAATAAAATGGATTTAATTTTTGTCTTAGTTAGAAATATTTTTTCAGTCCAGTTAAACTCTCAGTCAGTGTAGTACTGTGTAGTACTGTGTAGTACTGTGAAGTACTGTGAAGTATTGTTACATTTACAGATGACTGTATCATGAATCATTAACATCATGACGTCTCGGTGAGGAGGATGGAGGTGGATTATGGAGATGCAGAGCAGCAGGAAGTGGCTTTCATGGAAAGATAAAGAAAAGTAGAGATAGTGTTAATACATCAGTTCAGGGAGGAGGAGAAACCATGACGACGGGACATGTCCACCTGATGAAATCTGGGAAGAGACGTCACAGTTTGAATGATGACACCTGTTCATGCACTGAGCAGCAAACACTGTTAAAATATCTGGTGTACTTTCCTTTTGTAACTGAACAGTATTTTACTCTCATGGTTTGTACTGAATATTACTGTAAACAGCAAAGTAAAATCAGAAAATACACGAGCACGACTGTAACTACTGTAATCCTTAATTTACAAAGTAAACCTCAGTGCCACAGCATGTTAGCATGTTAGCATGTTAGCCTCTCGATGGGAGAGACCGAGCAGTCACCAACAAAGTATTATACACACTCTGCAGGAAGGAGTTTTCTTTTCATCGAAGCCCTTTCAGATTAAAATACCACATTAACAGGAAGCAGACGTTAGTCGGGGATTGAGAACAATACAGCAATGTACTGATACTAGAAAATGTACTTTTACTTTGTACTTTTGAATATTTAAGTATTTTTAAATACGTGTACTTTAGTACTTTAACTTGAGTAACATTTTGACCAATAACTTTTATTTGTAGTTGAGTAAGATTTGACCATGAGTATCAGTACTTTGACTCAAGTACTGAAGTTGATACTTTGTCCACCACTGAGTACAACTCACAGCAAATCCTGAAGAAGCTGTTTCCACAAATCAGCAGTAGAGGACAGATGAGGACACAGACCTGCACTGTCCTCTGTCTGGATGAATGGACAGAGTCAGGGATGTGACTCTGATGTGACTCTGATGTGACTCTGATACAGAAGCTTTGATACAACAGAAACATTGTTCCAGGATTATTTGAAGATTATTTGAAGATCACAGAAAACCAGTGAAATTAACTTGTTATCACGACAACACAGAAAATAAAACAGTGTTTAATCGTTTACAGTGTGTGTCTCTCTGCTGCTGCTCGCTCTGTGATCACATATCACTCTGGTGTCTTGTTATGTTTCACTTGTTGTGTTCCAGTCTGGTTGTGACCACAGCTCCTCTCAGTCCTGCAGACCCAGCAGCATCTCCTCAGCTGCTGTCTGACCACTGCTTTCATCTCCCTCTGATGTCACCATGAGTCACGTCTGTGTTTCCTCACTCCTCTGGATGGAGCTCGGAGCTGCAGATAACCTTGGTAGAAGTTGTTGTGCAGAAACCTGTGCACTGGTCAGTGTGTCACAGGATGTGCTAAAGTGTCCAAACAGCTTTGATGCTGCAGGACGTTCAGCTCAGAGGAAACACAAAGTCATCTCAACAGTGATGGTGTTGCTGATGCTGCACAGACCCTCAGTGCTCCACCACCTGTTACACCTCAGTTTGCACTCCTGTCACTTGTTGTAATGAAGCCAGTTCTCCTTTGTTAACATGCTCCCCTGTGTGCACATATCTCACACTAACAGCCACAGGTTCACACTCAGCCCGGTGGTTCCCTGAGGACTCATTTCAGAACCAGTGTTTTATGAAAGAGGTTTATTTATTCCTGCTCCTGGAGGAAACATCCTGAGGATCCCTGCACAGCTTCTTCTTTCTCATGGTTTAAAGTTCCTGAGGACGAGTGGCAGGTGCAGGACTCAGACCGTCGTATTGATACTGATCAATACACTGTGTCCAGACTCTGACCCTGTTCACATGTGGTCCTAAAATCCATCATCTGTTTGTATCAGAAACACCTTTCAACATGACAGCTTTACAACAACCTGAGTCTGACTGATGTGTAACTCTTTCAAACATCAGCCCTTGACTTGACTTCTTCTCTCCCTGTTGTTTGATCAGAATTTGAAACGCCTGCGTACTTCCAGTGAACTGACAACAGCAGGAGGCTGCTGACTCAGCAGGTCATTCAAACATCTGAGCTCATCATCGGCAGCTCCTCTCAACCATCAGATTAGATTTGTAGATCAAATCTGCTCATTCAATTAAACTGTTTCATGAGGATATTCAGAGTTTCTGCGTCTCCATCACCTTAAAAAGCAGCAGCTGGAGGGTGAACCATCACAAACATTTTAATATTTCTTGTTCCAGATCAGACCTGAGCAGGTGAGCCCAGGCCCATTAGCGGCCTCCTGCCTGCTTGGTGCACACAACAGCTCCCGGGTGTAAGAATTAAAATGCAAATGAACCTAAGTGCCCCCTCCTGTTGCCACGGTAATGATGTCGCACGGGGCTGTTGCTGATTTTTGGACAAAGTGACTTCTGCAGTTCGTTTGCACCACTGCTGAAATAATTGCACAAATTGCTGGTTTCTAATGATCCTGCCGTACTTTGACCGTGCATTACTTCCCCCATCACATCAGTGCATAATAACAGCTCAGAGCTGGTTGTTAATCATTGGATTAACACTGGACACCTCTGTGTTTACGTTTGTGGTGATGAGGTGAGCCATATGTTAATATTTGCATTGTGACTGTGATTACTCTGTCTGTCATTACTCACAACGTTTCAGCCTGAGCAGACAGGCTCCTTAATTAATCAGAGCCTCAGTAAAAACTCCGATCCACAGATGTGCGGTGCGTTCATCTGGAAACCGCTGATAACTTTCCCGGTTTTATGAGAAAAGGTTAATTATTGTAACTTTATTTACAGAAGTGTGTTGTGTGTCTCACTTGGTTATAAATAGGAGAAGTAACGCTGTCCTCTTCCTGTCACAGGTGGTGTACAAGAACAACGACATCCGTCTGGAGCTGTCCCGCCTCGCACGGATTGTGGACCCCAAGATGAAAATCCAGGGTGAGGTGGCCTACAAGTGTGAGAATGTGGCCACCCTGGACCCCATCTCCTTCGAGACCCCCGAGGCCTACATCAGCCTCCCCAAGTGGAACACCAAGCGGATGGGATCCATCTCCTTCGACTTCCGCACAACCGAACCCAACGGCCTCATCCTCTTCACCCACGGCAAACCCCAGGAGCGCAAGGACGCCGCCCGCAGCCAGAAGAACACCAAGGTCAGCTCGTAATGTCCGGGCTAATCCCAGCTCTGCTCTGACAAATGTCATCCTCATGACATCTGCAGATTGAAGGTCAAACTGTTGGGAAGGCCTGATGAGGAGGAGGAGGAGGAGGAGGAGCAGTGTCAGGGCTGTTTGCAGATGTTACAGATCAGCTGCAGGCAGATATCCCCTCACAGATTATTAATCTGAATATTCTCTAACCAATGAGCTCATGTCTTCACCCTCATTGGTTCAATCCCTCAGCGAGCTGTGCTACAGAGGAACAACATGTTGTTATGTCACCAGCAGAGGGCAGCAGTGTTCAGTCTGTAGCTTCAGTGCAGCTGGATGATACCTGCAGGAGGTTTCATGTTCTCCAGCTGGACCATCATGAGTGAAGGCTCTGACAGGGAGCTGCTTTCATCACAGTTTGACCTCAGGATGTTTCAGAGTTACACAGTACACATTACATTTACAAATACTTTCTGACTCATGCTGCTCTACAGTTTTTCTTCAGTATCAGTTCTCCTGCAGCTTCACTGCAAATGAAACTAAATCCTCACCGGCTCTGGTGTTTCCTCTGTGGTCTTTGTCCTCAGGTGGACTTCTTTGCAGTGGAGTTGTTGGACGGCAGCTTGTACCTGCTGCTGGACATGGGCTCCGGGACCATCAAGGTGAAGGCCACTCAGACCAAGGTGAATGATGGAGCCTGGTATCACGTGGACATCCAGAGAGATGGACGCTCAGGTCAGTGACGAAGCTGAAACATTGTCTTTAATCTTCATCAAAATTCATTTATTTATCTGAAACTTTCTGGTCTCACTTCACAATCCATCAGAAACAACCTGAAAAGTTTCCTGATGTTCAGAGTGAGCAGCAGTTGATCTCTGCCACCCTGTGTCTGCAGTAGGATTTGGTCCCATCATGCAGCACTGTTGCTATCAGTGTGTCCATGCAGCTGATTCCCTGTGTCCCCATCTCAGGAACCATCTCAGTAAACAGCAGGAGGACGCCGTTCACCGCCAGCGGTGAGAGCGAGATCCTGGATCTGGAGGGGGACATGTATTTAGGGGGGCTTCCAACCGACCGCACCAACCTCATCCTGCCCACCGAGCTCTGGACGGCCATGCTCAACTACGGCTACGTGGGCTGCATCCGTGACCTTTTCATCGACGGTCGAAGCAAGGACATCCGTCAGATCGCTGAGGCGCAAAACGGCGCCGGCATCAAACCCTCGTGCAACAAACAGCCGGGCAAGCAGTGCGAGAGCTACCCCTGCAAGAACCGAGGGGTCTGCAAAGAAGGCTGGAACAGGTTCATCTGTGACTGCACCGGGACCGGATACTGGTCCCGCACCTGTGAGAGAGGTGAGTGCACCAGCTCCTCCTGCAGGACACTTTGCTGCAGCTTCTCTCAGAGCTGAGCAGGGTGTGAGGGAGCTGCAGCTTTGTACTGATACATCAGATCATCTGGTTTGTACTGCACGGTACCTCAGTTCTACCTTTATTTACTATACTACTACTGTACTACTACATCTGGGTCTTAACTTCAGTCAGTGAAGATAATGTTGTTGCCAGTGTCTGGGTCCAGGAAACGTTTGTAGTCATCATGACATCACCTGCTGCTCTGTGGACCCTCCTCCTGATCCAGCAGTTTGGTTTCTGAACGTGGCCATGTTGGTGGTTTGGAGCAGGAAGTGACCATATTTGGATATGAGGGGAGGAGTCAGGTCCTGATGAGAGTGTCTGAGAGTCGTTTGGAGTTTTTCCAGAGAGGATACTTTTCTTGCAGTGATCCAGAAGATCTGTGGAAGTAATGTGTTAGAAGTAACTAAGTCAGTAGTTTGTGTTGTTAACGAGCTCGGTGCCTCGTCACCCTGTAGCATCACCTGATGGGATGGGGGGCGGAGTCTGAGCTGGCTGCAGAGGCTGAGGGAGGATGAGCCTCTTCACTGAGTGAACAGAGGAGCACATAACGCTGTGGTGCAGTGTTACAGGTTTGTCCCGACCGCATGAAGAACAGGAAACATCTCTGGGAATCAGATGATTAGGAGGTGAAACAAATTGTTGCAGAACATGATAAAGTATTGAAGTTAAATATGACCTTAGAGTCTGAAAGCTTCAAAAAGCTCATATCTTCACACAAGGTTGAACTATGATGAAGATATTTTTAGTTGTGGTTATTTTAAACACAGTGAAGAAGAAACATTAGTGCAGCGTCTGGGTTACAGCCTCAGTGCAGAGCAGCATTCACAGCAGGAGATGAAGGTGAGGATGATGATGGATGAGTCTCTTCCAGTAGTTACCTGTGGAGTAAAGATAAGAGCAGACCTCTAACAGCTGATGGACTCTCCACAACCACTTTTAGTTAACACTGTCCACAAACAGAACAGAAAGCTCCTCAGTCTCACAGTGCTGGACACTGTGAGGAGGAGGAGGAGGAGGCTGTGAGACCTTCATCAGAGCTGCAGAGAAACCACGACTGAGGGAGACCAAGGAGAGGAAGAAGAGGACGACAAGTGCCAGACATTAGCTCCGCCCATTTCTAACATCTCACATCATCAGTGTGGAAACTCCTCATCCATCCTACTGCAGAGTCAGGACTGTAGATGATGGAGCACACAGCCTGTCTGTCTGTCTGTCTGTCTGTCTGTCTGACTGTCTGTCTGACTGTCTGTCTGTGAGCTGTCTGTCTGTCTGTCTGACTGTCTGTCTGTCTGTCTGTCTGTCTGTCTGTCTGTCTGACTGTCTGTCTGACTGTCTGTCTGACTGTCTGTCTGTGAGCTGTCTGTCTGTCTGACTGCCTGTCTGTCTGTCTGACTGTCTGTCTGTGAGCTGTCTGTCTGTCTGACTGTCTGCCTGTCTGTCTGACTGTCTGTCTGTGAGCTGTCTGTCTGTGTGCTGTCTGACTGTCTGTCTGTCTGTCTGCCTGTCTGTCTGACTGTCTGTCTGTCTGTCTGTCTGACTGTCTGTCTGTCTGTCTGTCTGTCTGTCTGTCTGTCTGTCTGTCTGTCTGTCTGTCTGACTGTCTGTCTGACTGTCTGTCTGTCTGCCTGTCTGTCTGTCTGTCTGTCTGTCTGTCTGTCTGTCTGTCTGCCTGTCTGTCTGACTGTCTGTCTGTCAGCTGTTTTACTGTCTGTCTGTCAGCTGTCTGTCTGTCTGTCTGTCTGTCTGCCTGTCTGTCTGCCTGTCTGCCTGTCTGCCTGTCTGTCTGACTGTCTGCCTGTCTGCCTGACTGTCTGTCTGTCTGTCTGTCTGTCTGTCTGGCTGTCTGTCTGCCTGTCTGTCTGTCTGTCTGTCTGTCTGTCTGACTGTCTGTGTGTCTGTTTGGCTGTCTGTCTGTCTGCCTGCCTCCCTTCCTGCCTGTCTGTCTGTCTGTCGCTCTGTCAGTCTGTCTGTCTGTCAGCTGTCTGTCTGTCTGTCTGTCTGACTGTCTGTCTGTCTCTCTGTCAGCTGTCTGTCTGACTGTCTGTCTGTCAGCTGTCTGTCTGTCTGTCTGACTGTCTGTCTGTGTGTGTGTGTGTGTGTGTGTGTGTGTGTGTGTGTGTGTCTGTCTGTCTGTCTGT
>OOFC01045332.1:0-16274 GCA_900323345.1 Pseudochromis fuscus
AACTAAAAGTCTGCAGCCTGTGAGGAAGCAAGTCCACCTGAACCTAACCTGAAGAACCCGACACTAACCAGTCACCTCCACCTGAACCTAACCTGAAGAACCCGACACTAACCGGTCACCTCCACCTGAAGAACCCGACACTAACCAGTCACCTCCACCTGAAGAACCCGACACTAACCAGTCACCTCCACCTGAACCTTCACCTGAAGAACCCGACACTAACCGGTCACCTCCACCTGAAGAACCCGACACTAACCAGTCACCTCCACCTGAAGAACCCGACACTAACCAGTCACCTTCACCTGAACCTAACCTGAAGAACCCGACACTAACCAGTCACCTCACCGAACCTAACCTGAAGAACCCGACACTAACCAGTCACCTCCACCTGAACCTAACCTGAAGAACCCGACACTAACCAGTCACCTCCACCTGAAGAACCCGACACTAACCAGTCACCTCCACCTGAACCTAACCTGAAGAACCCAACACTAACCAGTCACCTCCACCTGAAGAACCCGACACTAACCAGTCACCTCCACCTGAAGAACCCGACACTAACCAGTCACCTCCACCTGAACCTAACCTGAAGAACCCGACACTAACCAGTCACCTCCACCTGAAGAACCCAACACTAACCAGTCACCTCCACCTGAACCTAACCTGAAGAACCCGACACTAACCGGTCACCTCCACCTGAAGAACCCAACACTAACCAGTCACCTCCACCTGAACCTAACCTGAAGAACCCGACACTAACCGGTCACCTCCACCTGAAGAACCCGACACTAACCAGTCACCTCCACCTGAACCTAACCTGAAGAACCCGACACTAACCAGTCACCTCCACCTGAACCTAACCTGAAGAACCCGACACTAACCAGTCACCTCCACCTGAACCTAACCTGAAGAACCCGACACTAACCGGTCACCTCCACCTGAAGAACCCAACACTAACCAGTCACCTCCACCTGAACCTAACCTGAAGAACCCGACACTAACCGGTCACCTCCACCTGAAGAACCCGACACTAACCAGTCACCTTCACCTGAAGAACCCAACACTAACCAGTCATCCGCTCTAACTCATCACCTGAGCTAATGTTCACTTCTAATGTGTGTGCTCACCTTTCACTTTCATTTACATTTCCCTTGTGTTGTACTTGGCACCACACACACACACACACACACACACACACACACACTGACATGGTCACCATCTGAGGATTATGAAGGTAGATCTTCAGTTAGTCAGTATTTCTATGACTGAATATTACTCGTGTGAATGTGAATCAACAGTTGCAGCTGTTTTGTGCTTTTGGTTTCACTTCAACATCCAATCCTCTTACACAGATATCATCTTAATCTGTGCTCAGTAAATCACAGGGCTTCACAGCTTCTCCCCTCTGGCTGGAAAACACCGGTCTCTCCGGTGTTTGGAGGTGACGGGTCCCGGCTGCAGTCAGCCTCGGTGTGTGAGCTCTGTAAACCCATTTCACCTTCTTCTTTTTACAGTGCCAACCTCTGCTGCCTGGCTCCACTCCCCACACCCGCCCCCGCTGCCTGGCTCCTCCCCTTTCCATCTCTCAACAAGTCCACATTCTCCCTGCTCTTACGCATATTCTGAATGGTTCAGTCAGTGCTCGCTGATCAGCCCCGCAGCCCCCCAGGGAAACACATAAGGAGGAGGAGGAGGAGGAGGAAGAGGAGGAGGGGGTGATGGCAGGCTAGCCTAAAGTGAGCAGGCCTCTGGGAACATAAGTGTGTCTCTGCCTCTGGTCCAGGATCCAGCTTCACTGCCTCTGTCCTGATCTCAGTGTTGGAGCAACTCTTCTCCCCTCAGCAGGTAATCTGTACTTTTCTGTTTTCCTGTGAAGCTGCTCAGTGATGATGGAGAAACTCTGACAGCTCTGTCTCAGCTCTTCATCCAGGTCTCACTTCATGCTATATGTTGTTGTGCATGAGGAGACTTGTTCAGGACCTTCTCTAAATAAGTTGTGGTCTTGCTTTGCAGTTCATTTTCACTTCTTCCCTTCATTTCAATCTGCACAGCATTCATCCGGGATAATGAGACCTTCTGTGAATGGTGTTTTTTTAAAGAGGGGTTTCTTGGAAGGAGCTGGGATCGCCGGTACACTTCACTCCCACCGTGTAGCGACAGGTTTTTACTGGAGACGCTCCACAGCTTGTTGTTTACTTATTATGTAACGCTGCTCATGAATCTGCACATTGTATTCAGATTTATTACAAGGATCTTCAGTTAGATTGTGTCCTTGTGCGAGACTCTATCTGCTTGTGTGTGTGTGTGTGTGTGTGTGTGTGTGTGTGTGTGTGTCTCAAGGCCGTGGTGAAAGGTGCTGCCAACTGCAGCTTTCTCACACAAACAGCAGAGAGCCATGGGTGCACAGTTTTGCACAGGACTCCCGTCTGTTGCCATGTTTTGCATTTCGAGTCCCTTCACTGATGTACCTGCTTATTTTCTTGGAAAAAGACAGAAAAGAAAAGATCTGGACCTCCACCAGCACCATCACGTGCTGCTGAAGGGGAACATGGTTTGAAGCAGCAGGTCTCCCACAGGTTATGTTGACTTTGGAAGTTTCTCTGAAAATGTCTCGAGATGATAAACTCCTGCTGTGGCACCATAAAGGAGTTGTTTGTTTTCCCCCGTGTGCTCGGGACGACTCAGACCCGTCCACGCCGTGCTGTAAAGACGGGCTTAATGAAGGGGTGAGTGGGATGTTAACCACAGTCGACCGGGGACATCTTCTACCCTGATGAATGGTGTAGCTCGTAGTAAATCACCGAGTGTGGAAGAGCAGTCAGATTCCTCTGTGCAGTGATGTCACCACCACCGTGTGAGGAACAGATCCAGACTTGAACAGCTCAGCCTGAGCCAGATGTTGAGTTTAGTTTCACTGCAAACTTCTTGGCAGGATGGCAGAGCTGCTCAGATTTAGGAGCTTCACTTTCTGTATGGACACCGAGGAGCTTATAGTCACATGAGGCCGACACACACGGAGACACTAACACGTATGTATCATGTGTTCACCTGGAGGGTGGTGTGTGGGAGTAACTGCAGGGAGCTCACGTATTTTACTTGTTTGTTTCAGGTTTCTGCTTCGTGGTCTGACTGAGCATCTTGGATAAAAAAACAAAACGATGGCCATCCGATACATCACGCTCAAGTACCTGTGGATTTATGTTCTGAATTATGAGAAACTCTAGAACCAAACAAAAATGGAGAATCCACCTGGGGAGAGTTTGGAGGAGCATCAGTGTTGGACAGCTTTAGCTAACGGCTCAGCAGACCTCAGGGGGGACGGTCACCTCCCTGGAGCTCAGACCTCGCTGTTGGAGAAACATGAAGATGTTCCCAAGCTTCAGAAGGTTTTTGATTGTGTGGATTATAACATTAACTTTGTGGAGACTGTTTGTGTTCAGGAGCCTGAGCCAGTGTCAGTCCAAGCTGCTCTGGACACAGCTCAGCTTCAAACTAAAGCTGTGTCCGTATCACCCGGGTCCACTCAGGTCCACTCGGGTGACCTGCTGCTTCAGTCAGACCCGGCGGTGCAGACTCATCCGGGTCGGACACTGGGTTTAAACTGTGATGGTGTAAACACACACTTCAAGAAGTTACAGCCTTTCTCTAACGGCTCCATCCTCTCCATGGATTCTGGTCCCAGCCTGGTGGTTCCTGCAGCTGGTCCCGACTCAGGCCACAGAGTCCTGGACCTGCCGCTCATCGTGGAGCACAAACAGAGCTCCATCACCTTCTCAGACTACAGCTGCTCCTCAGCCAACAACTGCACACTGGTCAACGAGAGCTCAGACGATGGAGGATCATCCCACGAGGAGGAGGATGGTCACCAGGACGGTGATGATGATGATGATGACGATGATGATGATGTGTTCCCAGAGCTGCCTCACAGCAGAGAGCTCCTCATCAATCACAGACTGATCCCCAGCAGCTGTGGATGTGAGGCTGAGGGGGAGACGAGCAGTAAGGAGGTGAGGTGCTGCTGATATGAAATCATCCACAATGATTCAGTGTTTCTCTGTAAATGTAAGTGTAGTTGATCAATGTGCAGAGGTATTTATTTAAGTTGATTAGTTTGGTGTTTGTTTGTTACAAGGATGGTTGGTTGTTGCTCTGCTCGGCTCTGCTCTGCTCGGTGAGGTGAGGTGAGGCAGGGCTGCTGTGTAGGAGTGTTGTGGTGAAACAGATCCAGCAGGAATGCAAACAGCTTCTGCTTCCTCTCCACTCCCTCAGCGTGTTTCCAGAGCCGGCTGCACATCGTCTTCATCCTCCTCCTCCTCCTCCTCCTCCTCCTGCAGCCACATCTTAGTCTCCTTTTCACTCAACCTCTGCTTTTTATTACTCTCTTAAAACATCATAAGGACATTTACAGATTTGTTCTCATCCATAAAATATGCACAGTGAACAGTGTCAATATTGGACTAACTACACGCTGGGTTAATTTAACCAGGAAGTAGGACGGTTTCTACACAACTTGTTGTTTTTACTCCAAAATTTAGTGGTTTAGTTGTTTTTCTCCAGTATGTTTTCCACCGGACAAAGACAACCCAGCTCCTCTGTTTAAACTAACCCAGCATGCACTTAGTCCAATATTGGGGGAAGGGGGGGTTGAATGTACCCTGCACGTAACCGCCGTGCTTTTCTAAACAGATAATAGAGCAGATCTACACAGGGCAGAGCAAACGGCTGGTGGACATTAGCTCCTCTGTGTGTGGACGGGCTGGGATGTTGAGGTAATGCCGGCTTTATGTGCAGAATGACACTGGGCTCTGAATGGGTTGTTTTGGAGAAGAGAGGAAGAATGCAGGGAATCCGGGAAGCCTGTTGTAAATATTATCAAAGGGACGACAGCAGCCAACGCTTCTCATGCCGCCTCACCACAGACTCCACCGGCGGCTGCCATGTGAGCATCGCTGCGAGCAGAGCAGCAGAAGTCAGCTGCTTTATGGGACAGTTTTTAAGTGAATGTTTTAAAGATGGACACCAGGAACTGTTCACCATCAACACATGAAGCTGATCTGTTATCATCCTTGAAGTAGAGTCCACAATGTATCACTGAGTTATCCAGAAGTGTGGTGTGGATGGGTGGTTATGAAAGTACCTGCTGCAGTTGTTAACATGAACCATATGAGGGCACCATCTGCATGAAGTTCCCCTCTCACCACTGCCCTGTCATCTGAGTTCATGTAGCCGAGCTGTGACTAAACGCCCTCATAAACACACCTCTCCTCCTCTGCAGATCCGTCTGTGCGGCGCTCACATGGTGTTTTGCATGGCAGGATGTTAAGAATGTAATTTATTCCTCCGAGGAGCCAGGTAGCCGTTGCCCTTTCGCATGACCGGCTGCTACATTTGGATACCTCCATGGTGATCTCTGGCACTCTCTGTGGGTGGCGCAGACTCGGCAGCGAGCCCAGAGCTCACACACTTAACTCCTCATTTCCATGTCAAAGCCGCTGTGTTGAGGTTCACAATGTGGCCAATTTGTGCTGATAAAGTTATAGCGGGCTCACACTTTGCTGTCCCCAGAAGATAACATTATTGCATTTATCTAAAGGATTGACTCATACCAGATGAGTTGCCATGGTGCAGGGGCTTCAGGGCCGGGCTGAGGGGAAAGGCACCCAGAGATGAATCAAAGGCTGGTGTCTCACTTGAGCGTCAAGCCTTCTGTGGAATTTGTCTGGTTGAAGCAGAAGTGGTCACATTCCTGAGCAGCACCTTGTGGGGATGTCCCTGAAAGAGACAGTGTGAGTGTTTCAGATTCAGATCCAGCCTGCACCACAACCCGGCATCTGTTTGTGTTTGTCTGACACCGGGGGTTAATTAGCAGCAGGATCTTCACCTTCTGCTTTCTTCTGTTTCAGGAATGATTATATTTCAGCTTTTTACTCTTGATCTAAAGAGATGACATAGTTACACACACACATGTTTCTAACCTCTGTGAAGCTGGAAGCACATTTGTTGCTCAAAGACACTTCAGAAGCACTGATGTTCACCATCACTGGGGATTGAGTTCAGATCTTTAAATGAAGGTACAGTCTCTCTATAGTGAGACCAGAGCACTGCTCAGGCTCACAGACACATGTTAGTCTATATTCCTTTAATCTGCTGATTTGACTGAAAGACTGAGTTACACTGTTTCTTTTTCAGTCGTAACATTGTCACTTTGTCACAGTGAAGGTCCACACTCACTGAACACTTTCATTTTTGGGATCCAGTGGAGTTTATAATATGGACTCATTACAAAGAAATGATCCCATCAGAAAGATTTAGTTTCAGATTTACAACAACAACAATGAATGAAAGAAAACATGAACAGAGGCTCCATCATCTGGTGCAGAGTCTGTCCAATGAAATAACATCCTCTGATCTACTTTCTTCTGTTGTGTCAAACAGACAAAGATAAAATTCAGGGACAGATCTGGACAGTAGAAAATAAAATCCATCAAATAAACTCCTCCATGTAAACACAGGACTGTTTGGATGGAGACTGAGCAGGACTTCATCTGAAACCAGGAGAAAGTTAGTGATCCAGGGTGTTTGATTTGAAACACTGTTGCATTGAGTTCACATAGTGATGAAAGGTCAGTAAATGATTCACCTCCATTATTCTTCTCCCTCTCATTGCTCAGCATCAGACAGTGGAGCAGAGGTCGTGGGTCTGGTCTCTGTCTCCTGGACTCAGTGTTTACAGTGAGGAGGAGAATTCTTATTATTTGTCCGGCAGACGCAGAAGATCGAGACGTCTAAACGTCCCAATCCAGTGTCAAACATTTTACATTCCCCGCTCAGCAGCGTGCTTCAGAGGAGAGGAGCTGTGTTTCTCCTCCCGCTGACCCGGAGTCATCCTCAGCCTCGCAGGGCAGCAGGGGATTGGTCAGATTTGGATCATTCCTCTGGGACTGAGCAGAAGGAGGCACTTTCTCCCGGTGTTTGGTTGGTCAGCTGATGCTGGGTGGTCAGGAGGCTGACTGGTGTCTGCTGTCTGCTCCATAATGTAAGTTCATCAGTAGGAGTCAGACGTGCTGCTGCTTCATGGAGAAACATCTGCAGCTCGGGTGTAAAACCAGAATATTACTCACACACTGAGATGTTCAGTATTTGTGGAGATGAGACCAACCACTGTTCAGATCCTGTTACTGAGAGGAGTGAGGTGAAGAGCCGGGGGTGGACGTCCAGAGCAGGTCAGCAGGGGGATGTATTTTCAGAGGAACCACAGCAGCTGAGTGGGAAACTGAAACAAGCTTCAGATTTGTTTCCAAACTTTTAAATAAAGTTTGTCAAAGTCGTCCTGACGGGAACCACACCCTGAACCAGACACTACGGGGTTTCCCATCTGAGCATAAAGTCACTTCACTGAAGTGATCGTGCATCCAGAGGAAAAAGACCTGATTCAAATGTTACTGCTCACTTTGGTTTTCATACGAGGACAAAGATCCAAAAATCAGAAAAGCAGCAACGAGTCCAGGATGGATCTGAGATGTTCAATCATCACATGAACTTACATGAACTGTCAGTTTTCATTGTTACAGTACAGTGTGTAGCTTTAAATAAGTTTCTCCTTTTAATGTTTACTGGACAATGTTTGGATAAAACATATTTTAATACATCTTAAGAATCTATTTAGGTTAAAACATTAAACTTTACATTTTACAGATGTTTATATTAGAGACAAATTTTTATTAATTTAAACAATACAAAACATTTCACTGAGGATCACAGCTGTGTTATGTTAATGTTAATTTACAAATTTGTTAATTATTTGGATGTGGCTCATTGAGTTATGAAACAGAAATACTCTTCCAGCTTTATTTATAAAGCATTTAAAATAACCACAGAGACCAAAGTGCTGAACAGGAAACTAAATAAAAACGAAATAAAAGAATAAAACTCAAGAATAGATGAAACAAATGTACAATTAAAACAATAAAACAATAAATAAACAGAATAAAAACATAACATTACCCACAGCAGGGACATACATGTGTCTCCTGATCCAGACTTTGGTTGAAAACCTTAAAAAGTTTTTCACTGTAACTTCTTCATAAACTTTCCTGATCAACCAGTCAGGACCTCGGGGCAGAAATCTTTCTTCAGGAAATATTGAGAACTTTGTATCGAGCCACAAGAGAAACTCCTCAAACATCTGATCCTCTCCAGGACCCTCACACGGATCCTCTTTGTCGTCCCCACATTCTCCTCACATTACAGAACAACAATGATAATTTATGCTTTGGTGACTGAGGTGCACGCAGCTGATTTACGAGGCCGGACCTCCAGATCCTCAGACGCTGCTCCTGTCTGTGTCAGGAGGGTCTATTTATATACACTGTGTCTGGGGACCAGTGAAACCAGTGCAGGCTCCTCCATCATGCTCGGTGTGCCACACATGTCTGGACCCTCCTCCTCTGCTCTTTCACCCTGAGACAGACTGGAGGAGATCACATTTCCATCTGCAGCAGCATCTGCAATTTACAAGATACTGTTTGGGGTTTGTGTGTAACTCTGGTGCTCTGCTCAATGATCAGATGCTCCCACCTCCCCTGGAAGCTTTGTTACATAATGAACATCTCTATTCATACTTGTTTTATAATTTAGTAACTTTGTAATGCTTTGTCAAAGATGAAAGTAATTAACTCATGGTCTCATCTCAGTGACTTTTACTGAAGCTTTAGAGTCAGGCTACAAATATTATTTATCTTTTTGATGATAACAGGTCGGTGTCAGCAGCTCACTTTGACTTTAACCTCAAATGAGTGTGTGAAAACTCCTGTGTGTAATTTATATGACAGAATAAGAGAGTCATTATTTTTTATGACATTACTGCTGTTGCAGCTTGCAGCGCTCAGGAGACAGCAACACATCAAAACTAAACAGCATCAACGCTCCAGAAAACTTCAGATAAGGAACAAAAAACATTTAATAATTATTGTGCAATCTGTGCAAAAGAAAAACAAAAAACCTTGAATGATATAAGATCCATCAGCAGCTTGTCTTCTCTAATCTGAGTGTTTCCCTGACTCCCCACAGGAGTGTCCACAGGTCAGCTCTCCCTGGTCAGAGTCAATGAGCCAGCTGATGAGGAAACTGGACCAGCTTCACCTGGACATCGAGGAGGCTCTGAGTGCCAGCTCGTCCCCGTCCCACACGCCCTGCACCACCCGCAGGAAACAGGTACGACTGGCATCCTCACCGCTGCCACTGAGGTGTCTGACGGAGAGCAGCCTCCACCTTCACCACCTCCTGGTATGTGCACTGTCACGCTTCGCAGTGTTCACATTCCTGTGGAGCGTATGCTGCATACTTGGTCATGCTTTTTAAACTTCCCTAAATCAATTTAGTTTGCTCTGTGGAGAGAAAATCCTAATGGATTACTGGGACCTGTGAGCAACAGGTGTTCAGGACTTTATGTGCTGCTCAGTTTGTAGAAGTGTCGCACATCAAACCTGTGATTCAGATGAAGCCGTATCGAGCCATAAACCCAGCAGGAGAGGAGCTACAGTGTTGATCTCCTGTGGCGGCTGAGATGTGGGGGTATAGTGTGTGACACTGTGGGCTTTGTCAGGCCATCTTGAAGTGTCTCTGTGCCTCTCAGCCGGTTTTATGATGCAGCTCTTAGATGTGATACTGGAGTGCACCGAGCTGCAGCCCGGTCAGAAAGCTGCTGCAGGAACAGGCAGCTATTGTGCTGTAGACGTTACGACTGGGACCATGCAACTCACTGTGTAAAAAGGAGCCTTCTCATGGTGGCGTGTTTCATGAAATATCCCACTAGAGTTAGCATTCAGGAACAACAGTGCTCTTTTGGACTCCATGTGCATGTGCAGCACAGAGGAGCTGTTGTGTTGGAGGGAGTTTGTATGATTGGCTCCATTAGGAATGGTGGAGAGAGGCTTACATGCCTCCGAGGCATCTGCATAACCATCCCAGGCATTCACTGTTACTTGCTTTAACTAATGACAGGCGACTGGGCAAGACAAGACATCTTTACTGGGATATTTGACAAGGTCATAATCTCTGTCCTCTCCAAAGAGGATCCACACATACAGGCTTCTTTGTGTGCCTCTGTCAAGCTGAATTGAGAGTGGAGATTTCACTTCCCCAGCCGCTGACCTCAGCCTCTTGTTTTCTTTTCCCCTGGCCACCGTTGAGTCCATCCTGTCCCAGTCCGTCCGGCCCGAGGGAGACAGACCCCGTCTTGATTTTTGTTGTGATGTTGTTGCAGTGGGGAGCTGTTTCCAAGTTAAACCAGAACCCCGACGACCCAGTTCTCCACAGACCAGATAGAGGGGGATGTCAGAGCCGGGACAGATCTGCTCCTCGCGGCTGCTCCACGGGAACAAGAGCGAGACCCAAGAAGACGGTGAGTGTCTCTGAGTGTCTCTGAGGCGTCCAGCAGTCAGGACAACACATAGTGTGTAGTGCAGTACAGTACAGTGCTGCTGTTCAAATCTTTAACGCTGCTACACAACATCTTCTTCTCCAGCTGTAAATCTGACTTCAGTGTTTTTACTCCAGTCACAATACAAACAAATCTCATCTTTGTCTCTCGTCTGCACCGAGCTGTTCACTGTCTGTCCGTCTCTGTCCGTCCTGAATAACACACATCTACAACTGGAGCATTTCATCTTAAAATATTCACTTTGAAACTAACTTTTTAGTCTGAAAAGATGTTGTTCATTGTGTCATCATCCAGATCAAGTTGTTTACATGTTAAAATGTCTTTAGATGATGAACAGAGGGTGAGAAAAGCTTTGACGTCCTCATATTCGAGCTGATCTCAGTGTTTAAAGCAACAAAGAAAAACATCCTCGACCTTTTTCCATCCCTTCTGTCCAGCTGCCCTTTTCTCTGTGTATCTGTAAATATTTGGTGCTGGTGGTGGGAATAAGGTCAGCTTAGTCATCCTCAGACAAGCAGGACTCACTTCAGCTGGACACAGTATAGAAATGTCACTATTCAGCCTCCCTAAGAGAAACAGACAAGTGAGGGATTTGCAGAGAGCAGGGCGGGTTTATATTCAGAGCCTCTCAGCTCCGTCTTTGTGCCTCCTTGATGGCTCTGATGCAACGTGATGGTAAACAACCCGCTCAGAGGAGAAACCACAAGCCTCCAGAAATACTCGCTTCTCAGGATTACTCTGTGATATCATCTTGTTACAATGTGACGTTAGTTTAATCACAGAGGTTTCATGCTGTTGATCTTCTCTGCAGCAGGGAGACAGGATATTGAGCAGAAAGATGGTTTCTGTCCGACCACTGGCTGCTCCCAGTGAAGTGAGGCTTGTTCTCAGAGTAGACACCACCTGTCTCCTCTGCACAGCACACAACCAGCTCTTAAAAATGACGACAGCACGGGTTAAAACTCTGCTTCAGGACAGCTGGGAATGCTCACATATGTTACAGAGCAGAGTATTTTGGCTGCAGTGTAACCTCCAGCATCATGAGATCACATGTTCCTCAGTGGTGACATGTTTAGTGTGTTTTGCTCTTCTAATTATAAACCAATGAATTTCACATGTGTGTATTTTGTGGATGGAGAGTTGGGATCAGCTGAAAACCAGAATATGAAACAGAAACGTATCAGCTGAAGTTCAAAGGATCAGAATAACATTGTAACTTATTGACTGTCAGGTAAATGTGAAGGAGCTGAACTTCGCTTTGCAAATGGAAATAGGGTCAAATAACTAGTTTAACTCTGTCCCTTGGTAACAAAATCCCCAGTTTGTGACTGTGTATGTGGATTAGTGCACTGGTGTATCTCCCTAAATGTCCAGATGAAATCACATGTCAGTAGTTTCTCCTTCTCTTATGTAACAGCTGGTTGACAGCAGGAGGGAGACTGATCCGGTCTGAATCATCTCAGAGTAAACCTGCTGACTGTAGGAGACACTGCTCTGGTTGGATGGGTAGTTACAGCCTGATGTTTAACTGGTAAAAAGGTTTTAGCAGCTGCACCACAGTGTGTCCTCCCTGAGAGTCTGCATGAAGCTGAGACCTGTCCACATCAGGTGCACACACACTTCACTGTGCTGGGGGATTATGAAGGTGGTTTGTTGGAGGGAGATAGATATTTATCAAGGTTTTGTTTATTCCTCAGATCATCAGTGACAGTAGGTCCTGCACAGGAATTACTGTCCACACATGACCAAAAATAAAGAATTTTAAACTACTATTAATCTTAATTATTATATTAGACATCAACACAACAGTAAACATGCAAATATTTGTAATAATGAAAATGTTTGTTGTGAGGTTTGAAGAACAAGTTGCTGACTGGACCTAATGGGATTTTAATGCAGTGAGAGCAGCACTCAGATTTAATCTCTTGCTTTTAGATTTTCTTTGTCATTGAAAAGCAGCAGAGGGATCAATGTACTCATCTCCAAAACTTCTGAGTCTAATCCTGTGAATGAGTGAAAGTCCTGCAGCAGAATAATTGTATCAACTAATAAACAAACGTTCACCAGTCGATGCAGAAACATTTGCTACTTTTCTTTTTTTCTATCAGTGTAAATTAAATATTTGAGTTTTGAACTGTTGGTCAGACCAAACAAACTTCATTGTTTCCTCTATTTTATATATTTTCTGAGGTGTTTAACAGTCTGTTCACTGACACATTCATCACTGGACCAATCAGTGTAACCTGGTTGTTTGTCGACGCTCAGTGTCTTGATGTTTGTGTTTCCTGCTCAGCAGCGTCCGGCTGAGGTCAGCTGCTTCTTTTATTGCTGGATGGAGACGTATTTGGGTTCCTGCTTTTAATTGCTGTTGACAGAGGCGGGCATGCAGAGGACATGCCCGTCCACCATTCAGACCGACCCGCGCTGTAAGTGTCCCGTTGACTGGTCATTTGTGCTGGGACAGCAGCCATCACTCACCCACACAGACCTGTCAGTCCAGATAAACATCCCTGTTGGAGCAGGCGAGGGGACGTCGTGCTTCTCCTCTGAGGAGGACCTGTAACCTTTGACATGTGTCGACCATCTGACTGCGATGGGCCTGAGCCAGAGTGTGTGTTTAAAGTGGGTCAGCTCTCGATACATGCCAGGATGAAATACTGTCTCCTGGCTGTCGACAGAGAGAGAGCGGGGAGACCAGTGAGTGATGTGTTGGAGTCTTTGAAGCCTCGTTGAACTGGTGCATCTCCTGTGGGGCCCAGCATCTGGTTTTTGGGCTGCTCATTTTCACCAGTTTATTTCTGAAACTGGGTCTGAAGCCGGTCTGTGGAGACCCTGACACTGACCCTGCTCACGTCTGTGCATTAAAACCAGTCTTTGAAAGCTGTTACTGGAGTGTTTAGTTATCTAAAGAAATTCTGCCAGACTGTGCCAAATATCACAGCCAGTAACCAGCGATACATCAGTGGCTTTACGTTTCCAGAGAGAGGCCCCACTCAGATCTCCTCACATAAAGATATGAGTCATACTTTTATGACCTGCTTTTGTTTTGCTTCTTCTCTCAGTGAGCTGGAGATCACCGAGCAGTTGGACCTACTAACCCCACAGCTCCATGAAAACCTCTGATGGTTGAATCCTGACAGAAATGTTTTGGCTGTGACTCCCTCTCTGCTGTGACTCCTCTTCATCATCTGAATAAATGAAAACTGCAGCGCCAGGTGCCTGCTGCTGTCTCTTAACCTCATTTGCCGTGTGGCCTCAAAGTGTCAAACAACATCTAACAAAAACCCACCTGTCCTGATTCATTCAGCCAATCAGGAGCTTCCTTCCCGTCACAGTGAAGTGGCAGCCATGTAGGTCGCACGTCCAGCCAAGTGATGCTTCACACTGCTTCACACTGCTGCCATGACGATGCTGTGAGGCCGCCGCCCTCATGCAACATGCAGCATGATGCTCACTGTGAACTTCATGTGGGTTTAGTTTGTCTTAACTAAACCTCTGCTGATGTGATGATGGAGACTCGACTATCACAGGAAGACGTCTTGGTAGTTTGTGCAGCAGGTCTTCTCTGCTGAGGAGCAAACAACTGCATCAATCAGAGCAGCGGGACACAGACAGGAAGTAGAGGACAGAGTGGGACAGGAGGCAGGAAGTGGTCCAGAGGAGTCTGGATCAGACCAGATTTCCAGCCCTCTGACCTCTGCAGTTATTATATATAGACACACATTAATGATTAAAAGTATCATCACATCTCTTCTTGCCCTCACAAAGATACAACACCTCTCTGAGAGTAGCAAGAGTAATCCTGGGAAATAGTAACTCCTGAGATACTGTAACTGTAGTGACTACAGCTGATGATCAACACATCAGCCTCTGTATTGATCACTGCTGAATTATTGCACCAGATCTGTGCTGCTGGGTGTGTGTCTATGAATGTGTGTGTGTGTGTGTGTGTGTGTGTGTGTGTGTGTGTGTGACAGTGGAGACAATATAATGAAAATAACACCATCACTCCAGCTCCTGCAGCAGCTCAGATACAATCAGATCCACAACTACTTACAGTTACTGACGTGTGTTTTTCTGCTTCACAGATGTGCAGTAAGATGACCGATGCAGCAGGTGCAGGTAAGAACTTATTTATTTTCCTGTAGTTGAATGTAAATGCTTGATGTTGAAGGTGAAGCACCATCAGCTCACACGGTGCAGACACTGCAGAGATGCAGGTTGGAGAGTCTGACTTCCTGTCCACAGTGGTTGTATTTCCTGTGGTGCACGCTGGAGCAGCACCAAGTGACCGTAAACAGCTGGGAGAGAAATGACTACATTGATAATTGAAAGCTCAGTAAATGTTTTTCTGTTTGATAAGGACAGATCAAACCAGCAGCTGACAGATCAACACACCTGAACCTGCAGATTTTTATTATATGAATGAAATGAAATGACAAGAGGAAGCTCCAGTAAATGCAAACTGTGCACTGGTTTCATCAACAAAGATGAAGCTGGACCAGACTTCCCAGTATGTTACATCACTCCTGATGACTGGCAGTGAAATTACATTTAGAAATGGACCCTGGTGACTTGTGGGATTGTGTTTTACCCACTGAACACTTTATATCCTGAAGCTTTGAAGTGTGATCCCTTCAAACTTTATGTGTGGATCAGTTTGGATTGTTGTGGTAATCCTGGGTCTGGGTCTACAGTTACTTTACTGTAACTGAGGTGTTGCTGTGCTGTCTGGCTGCAGCTCGTGCTACATGGTGGCATTGCTCCGGCCCCAGACAATGTTAATAAGAGTGATGGCCACAGGTGTCAGCTCCCGCCCTCCCAGCCGCTGTCTCAGGAATGTCCAAACGCACAGTCTCTTATTTTAAAAGCCTTTCATATGCTGCTCACTTGGCGGGATGCAGTTAAAATTAGGCCGCGTGCCAGATCATTGTTTCTGTTTTGCTGAGGGGAAATATTTGGCCCGGTGTGATGTGGCCCTTGGGGGGGCAGCTGCGGGATTTGGGTAGATGCCATTTTTGACTCGGGTTGCACTCTCACATGACCTCAGTTGTACACGATGGTGCCGCACAAGTGGACGCTGTGGTCTGGAAAAAATTCCATGTCACTTTTATGCAGCAGTTAACTAATGTGTGGTCTGCATGAGATATGTGCTCTGACCCACCGCTGGTCATCGCTAACTGTCATTCTTGGAAACCTGAGTGTGAGAGCGCCGTGAATAACATCGACAGGTTTGTCAACACGGAGATAAGTTTCCCTCCAGTATGTTCATAGTGACATCCTCACACATTAACTGTGCTGAAAGAAACCAGACGACAGACGACGTCACTGTCGACTCGCTTCAGCCATGAATAAAGTTAAAGTGAATGAAACCTCCATGTTTGAACCTCGCTGCAGTGACAGAAGGATCACGCTGTAAGAACAGAGACTAAGCTGGAACATGAGGTGTGATATTCACCGGTTGTATTTTACAGCTGGGTTGTGAAAACTGCTTTAAAGACACGAATATGAGGAGAGCAGACGGTCTGAGTATCGACCTGAACACCACTGTCCACCTCAGTAAACTCACACTGTCCAGGAAGCACATTGTTCAGGTCCAGAAGAGACAGCAGCAGTGAGAAACCTGCTGCACACACACACACACACACCCACACACACACACACACACGCACACGCACACACACACCCACACACACAAACTGTTTCTAGTCTACGCAGCGTTTTCATTTCCAGTCGCTTGTGAAGTTTTTAAAAACAGCAAAACCACAACAAAGTGTTTTACAATTTATCTTGAACCTTTAAATGGTTTCTGTGGAGGAAACGGTCATGTGAC
>OOFC01045350.1:0-12114 GCA_900323345.1 Pseudochromis fuscus
CTGTAGGAACCATGGTCTGTAGGAACCATGGTCTGCAGGATGGAGTCACAGTCTGCAGGATGGAGTCACAGTCTGTAGGAACCATGGTCTGTAGGAACCATGGTCTGTAGGATGGTGTCCTGGTCTGTAGGATGGTGTCACAGTCTGTAGGAACCATGGTCTGCAGGATGGAGTCACAGTCTGTAGGATGGAGTCACAGTCTGTAGGAACCATGGTCTGCAGGATGGAGTCACAGTCTGTAGGATGGTGTCACAGTCTGTAGGATGGTGTCACAGTCTGCAGGATGGTGTCACAGTCTGTAGGATGGTGTCACAGTCTGTAGGATGGAGTCACAGTCTGCAGGAACTATGGTCTGTAGGATGGAGTCACGGTCTGCAGGATGGAGTCACAGTCTGTAGGAACCATGGTCTGTAGGATGGTGTCACAGTCTGCAGGATGGTGTCACAGTCTGTAGGAACCATGGTCTGCAGGATGGTGTCACAGTCTGTAGGAACCATGGTCTGTAGGAACCATGGTCTGCAGGATGGAGTCACAGTCTGTAGGAACCATGGTCTGTAGGAACCATGGTCTGTAGGAACCATGGTCTGCAGGATGGTGTCACAGTCTGCAGGATGGTGTCACAGTCTGTAGGAACCATGGTCTGCAGGATGGTGTCACAGTCTGTAGGAACCATGGTCTGTAGGAACCATGGTCTGCAGGATGGAGTCACAGTCTGTAGGAACCATGGTCTGTAGGAACCATGGTCTGTAGGAACCATGGTCTGCAGGATGGTGTCACAGTCTGTAGGAACCATGGTCTGTAGGATGGTGTCCTGGTCTGTCACCAGCTCACCATCAACCCCTGCAGAAGCTTGATAATGATCCTGATCACTTGAATCAGGTGTGTTGGAAGAGGGACACATCTAAAACATGCAGGATAGTGGTCCCCGAGGACCAGGGTTGGGAAACACTGGTCTGAAGGATGGTGTCGCAGTCTGTCAGTGGTTGTGGAGTCGTGGCTCTTCCTCACTGGATTGTTTTGTTGTGAGCAGACCTGGAGGTCGGGGTCCATCACAGCTGATGTGTTTCAGTGCAGATGAACAGGTCCCTCTGATGAACACGTCCACAGCTGAACCTGTTCTGCAGCAGGTTTTCAGAGCTGCTGTGTGATCATGTGACCAGGAGGAGGAGGAGGAGGAGGAGGAGGAGCAGGATTCCAGACAGACAGCCATTTCCTTGTCTTTATTTCCTGGTTTCATACTTGTACTTGAGGTGTAGACGGTGACCTGCTGAGACACTGTGACCTCCTGGTGGTAGGCTTGGATCATGTGTATGACCGAACACTGTCCCTGTACAGTGGTGGTAATAAACGGTTTCTGCTGCACCTCCTGGTTTCTCTGCTCCACTCAGACCGAGCTGCCTCTGACAGGCTGAGGGCTTGATGGCTGTGACTCAGAGGTTTGGTATTCAGCAGCCAGTTTGGAGAGCTGCTGCCATCTAGTGGACACTGTGGACAGTTGTCAGTAAAAGACATGTAGCAGTCAGAACGGTGGTTTACTGCTGATTAAAATAAAAAGGTAACAGCTCTGTGTGACAGACATGAGCTCCTAGGTTTGATGTACACTTGCTGTTTGTCTGTGACAGGACACAGGAGAACCGGGCTGGTGGCGAGGAGAGTGTGGAGGCAAAGATGGCGTCTTCCCCGACAACTTCGTCACCATCATTTCTGAAGCAGAGAAAGAGGTGAGACTGGACGGGGCTGCTGGGTAGCATCATACTCAGCATGGATGGAGGAACTGGGGTCAATAACAACATGAAACATGTCCTGCAGTCTGTGAGGGGAAGGTTTGAAGCATCAACACGTACAGACTGACTGTCATCCATCTGTGTGTCACATTGATGTAGACTGAGCACTGCTGCCCTCTGCTGGGGAAGTAGAAACACAGTCACTCATTATAACCAGTTTTTTTCAGACAGGATCCATCCTCTGATTTCTTACTTGGGGAGTAAAGTTTATTTGAAAACTAAAATCATAGACGTGTGGTGACCCTCACCAACTATATAACATATAAACTGCATGTGTCTTTACTTTTACCACCAGACCTGTTCAGTGTCTGAGTGTTGCTGGCAGATGGAGACACAGACATCTGTGTTTTAACTGAGATCCTTCCTGTGTCTGTGTTCATGTTTCAGACTCCAGCATCCAGAGGCTCTGTGAAGGCATCTCCGAAGCAGGAGGCAGAGGAGGTACGGGCAGGGTGGTGATCAGTGATGAAGGTCAGGGTGGTGATCAGTGATGAAGGTCAGGGTGGTGATCAGTGATGAAGGTCAGGGATCCATGGATCCATGTCAGTGACCTGTTTGCCCTCTGGGGTCAGAGCGGGTCTCCTCCCCCTGGGTGTGTTTCCTCCAGGTTTCCCTCCTCAGTGTGTGGGTGCAGGTGGAGGTCAGTGCTCTGTGGGTCCCTCCTCAGTGTGTGGGTGCAGGTGGAGGTCAGTGCTCTGTGGGTCCCTCCTCAGTGTGTGGGTGCAGGTGGAGGTCAGTGCTCTGTGGGTCCCTCCTCAGTGTGTGGGTGCAGGTGGAGGTCAGTGCTCTGTGGGTCCCTCCTCAGTGTGTGGGTGCAGGTGGAGGTCAGTGCTCTGTGGGTCCCTCCTCAGTGTGTGGGTGCAGGTGGAGGTCAGTGCTCTGTGGGTTTGCAGTAGGAGGGTACAGTACAGTACCGTGCTGCCTGACAGTGTAACAGCTCCACACCTCCCAAACAGTGAAACACACTGAAAAATGTTTCCTTGCGGTGAGGAGACATCAGTGTGTGAAAGTAGAGGAGTTAGAAATGAGGCTCCTTCAGTGCCATCTAGTGGTGAGGAAGACTTTCACAACATTACCGAGGCTGAGAGATTTCATGGTGGATCGGTCTGAGGGACCAGGATGGGGTTCAGGTGTGAGGACATCAGTTATCAATGAAAAGACATTAGAGTGGAAACAATCAGCTGACATCATCCACTGACAAACAAGATCAGCAATATGAAAAAGATCTTCCTCGTTGGTACCAAGCCAAAACCTTATTTCCTCGTCCAACAGGAAGTTTGGATTGAAAGAATTAATTTCAGCTGTTGTTGACTTGTCAGTTTCTCCTGACATCATATCCACTTCAAGGAGCAGTCACCTTAAAGCAACAGGAAGTCTGAAACAGCTCTGCTCACTGTCAGCCTCCTTCACAAAACTCAGCATCTCTTCTCTTTACTGAGGGGTCGGGGGGTTAGCAGTAGGTCAGCGCCCTCTGCAGCTCCAACATGAACCGTTCACCACATGTTTGAGTGAGTGCTGTGAATAACACAGCTCTGTGCTCACTGTCCATGAAATCCAAAGTCAGGAAGTGTGTGTGTGTGTGTGTGTGTGTCAGCTCTGAGCCGGTGTGGGTGGGTGAGTTAATGGTAAACCACTGACCTCCTCCTTACAGATAACAGCCATTGTGTGTGTGTCTCTAACCAGCAGGAACGTGACAGGCAGCTTGTTAAACATTAGTGGGTGTCACATGGTTACCTCTGTCTGCCTCCCTCCACTTCAACGTGTTCAGTGCAGAGAGGAAATCACCTTCAAAAACAGTGTGTGGCTGACTGTCTGGGGGGCACTCTTTAATTAGTTCTCAGGGAGCTGGGTTCAGTGTTCAGTGCTGATCAGGATCCAGTCTTCAGATCCAGAAGTGTGACCCAGTGGTGCTGGTAGGAACTAATTACAGTGCTGTTTCCAGAGGTGTGAGCGTGGAGCATCATAAACTATTTAAATTATGAGAAACACTGAATTCCTGTCAGTGTGAACTGACATCCTCTGGGGATATGCATATGATGGATTGTCGATAGTCGCTTATGTAATGACTGTCACCAATCAGCCAATCAGAAGGGACTATTGTGCCCATGGGCTCTGACTCTGTGGAAACAGATTCCAGGGAGGCTGGTGAAGACAGGTCAAACAGAGCAGGCTCACTGAGTCCTGCACCACCAGGCCACTGGAACAAGCTCTCATCAGCATCATCATCATCATCAGCAGCATCAGCAGCATCAGCAGCATCAGCATCAGCATCAGCAGCATCAGCATCAGCCTCAGTCTCAGCCCGTTGTACTTTCAGTACTTACAGTACTGCAGTACTTATGTTATTCCAGTACTTACAGTGCTGCTGGGGTTAATATTCCGACTGGTAAACTATTATTTAAGCAAAGAAAGCCTCCAGCTGTTGAAGAACAGCCTCTCCAATACTCTTCCTGACCTACGAAGGATGAACTACTAACAGTGTGAGGTGGGCGTGGACTCTCCTCCTGGTGGTTGGTGTTAGACGGTGAGAAGAAGGTAGGAGTTGTAATGAACACAGACTGGATTCAGCTGTGGAGATGACCATTGGACTGAGGTGTAGCTGTGATGTACAGCAACACAAACAGCTGAAGATGAACAGTGTGATCTTCTCTGATGATGTCAGTCCTTACATGAATGAGTGGATCCTGAAGGAGCCTCATGGTGTGACAGGATTTTTATTTCACTTCTAAACTCAGGACAACAAGTGAGACCAGACCTAATGTGTTGCTGTTTTGTCCCCTGGGTTTGCTCTGAGTGTCTTTATGAGTCATCCTCCTCTGCCACATCACTCTGACCTATTTTCCTCTGCCTTTGTCTTCCCCTCAGAAACCAAAGAAACCACCTCCACCGTCGAAAAGCACAGGTAAGGAGCTCTGCACTTGCTCTGGAAAGCACTGCTGACTTAGAGCTGTTGCAGCTGAACTCCCACTGTTTCAGGACGGGGTCTCAGGACGGGGTCTCAGGACGGGGTCTCAGGACGGGGTCTCAGGACAGGTCTCAGGGATTCTGTCATTTTAAAATCCATATGTGTCATACACAACATCTGCAACATGCACAACCAACATCTGCAACATGCAAAACATCTGCAACATACACAACATCTGCAACATGCAAAACATCTGCAACATACAAAACATCTGCAACATGCACAACATCTGCAACATGCAAAACATCTGCAACATGCAAAACATCTGCAACATACAAAACATCTGCAACATGCAAAACATCTGCAACATGCAAAACATCTGCAACATGCAAAACATCTGCAACATACAAAACATCTGCAACATACAAAACATCTGCAACATGCACAACATCTGCAACATGCAAAACATCTGCAACATACAAAACATCTGCAACATACAAAACATCTGCAACATACACAACATCTGCAACATGCACAGGGAGGGATTGTGAAAGTGTGTGTTCTCTGTAGTTGTCTGTTCAGTCTGAATCAGACAGACGAGCTGACCGACCATGTTTCATTTCTCAGCTCTGAAGCCGGATGTGCCAAGCGCCGACAAGAAGCCTCATCTCCCCCGACCAGAGGACAGAGGTACGGTAGGACACTCCTCACGTCCATCTTCATCCTCCCGTCTCCTCCATTCTCCTCCTGTCTCCTGACACTGCTTCACTCTGCGCTGGTGGACAGATTCACTCACATGTTCTTTCTGGGCCTCAGCACAGACTCAGGACTCTGTGGGTTCTGCTGTGTTCTCTGAGCTGGTACCTCCATCAGCTTCAAGTGGACTCCCTGTGGTGGACTGGTGGTGAAAGAACTCAGCACACCTGTGGAGAGGTGTTAGCACAGAGTAGTGCTGGTTAGTGATGGTTAGTGTTGGTTAGTGTTGCGGTAGTGCTGGTTAGTGATGGGTTAGTGCTGGTTAGTGTTGCGGTAGTGCTGGTTAGTGATGGTTTTTGCTGGTTAGTGATGGGTTAGTGCTGGTTAGTGTTGCGTTAGTGATGGTTTTTGCTGGTTAGTGATGGTTTTTGCTGGTTAGTGTTGCGGTAGTGCTGGTGTGTGTTGCGTTAGTGCTGGTTAGTGATGGGTTAGTGCTGGTTAGTGTTGCGGTAGTGCTGGTTAGTGTTGCGGTAGTGCTGGTTAGTGTTGCGGTAGTGCTGGTTAGTGATGGGTTAGTGCTGGTTAGTGTTGCGGTAGTGCTGGTTAGTGTTGCGGTAGTGCTGTACCATCATGAAGTTAAAATGACATCAGCTCACTGGTTTGTATTCAGCTGGACAGATAACAGAGTACACAGAGTACAGGGGGTGATGATAAAATCCTTTACAAATGAAATAAATCAACCATTCACAGGTTAGATACTAATGACCAGAGACATTGGGACCAGGTCTTCTCTCAGTGAGAAGCTCTGATTGATCCTGTTCACTGTGAGAGGATGTGAACACGGTGGTTTCTCTGCACAGCTTTATTTCCTGTCTTCACCACAGTCTGCAGGTTACTGTCAGCATCCTGCTTCAGCATCATCTCTCACAAGGTGCACGTTCCCACTCACTCTCACTTTCTGTCTCTGTTCACCACACTCACTGCTGGTGTTTCCCTCAGCCTCCTCACTTCTCCCTTTGTCCTCCTGTCTCTGCAGCAGTGTTTGTCTCCTCGTCTCTTCCCTCAGATAGTTTCCTCAGGTCCTCGGGGGGACACAATCTTCTCTAATTTAGGTTCAGTATGAAGGCAGCAGAGACACACTAACAGATAATTACTCCTGTAGCGGAACCTCCTTTAACTGTCATGACAGCCTCCACCCTCCACACCTCACATCAGTGTCTCCAGCAGTGAGTCTGTGGCAGCTTCAGAAGCATCATCACATCACGTATGTTGTGCTGGTGGAGATGAGAGAGGAGATATCTCCCAGTCAACCACAGTGGTTTACCACCTTTAAACTACACTGCTCCACACTGACTGCTATTCAACTATTCTCAAGTTAAAAACAACTTGTGTCCACATGTCCCCGCTGGTGTGTCCACATGTGCCCTGTGAAACATCCAAACAGTGTAAAATAAACAGCTCTACACCAGATGTCAGGAGCAGAACATCAGTGTCTGGTGAAGAGCTGTCAGACCCAGTCCTTCATCTCCAGTCCTGTCATGTCTTTCTTCTCTGGACGTGAGAGCAGGTTCATCCAGGTTTGTCCTCAGGATGAAGGTTTGTTTCCCAGCTCCCCTCTCACCTCTCCCCTCTCGGTTTCAGTCGACAGGCCCTCACCAGATCCCAAACCTAAACCGGTGGCACCAGTGGTCCCACCCAAGAAGCCCATCCCGCCTCCAGGGAAAAGCAGACCAGGAGGCCTCCCGCCAAAGAGGCCGGACAAGCCTCTCGCTCCCTCGCCAAACCTCAAGTGAGTTCATCATCTGTGTTCATGTCCTGATTGTTGTTTGTCTGTTGGTCCAGCTCCTGTCCGTCTGTCTGAGGAGTACAGTTGCAGTATAGCAGAGTTGCTGTTTCCATCTTATGCTCAGCTGAGGGTTAACTCTGGGCTGTGGGGAGCAGAGGGCTGGATCCTGTATCCATGACACATCACCTGGAGTCCATCACTTGGACTCCAGGTGATGGACTCCAGGTGATGGACTCCAGGTGGAGGGCCATGAGTAAAAACTGCTCAGTTTCTGTTTTCTGTGTGTGATCTACAACAGTGAAGGGCTTTAGATCCACTGTGTGTTTCTCTGTTACCTGCAGGCACAATGGAGAGGTGCCTTCCACACGACCAAAGTCTGACTTCGAGCCATCATTGCCCACCAAGCCCAAAACACTGTCTGGAGACTGGGGGGACAAGTCCTCAGATATGGGTAAGAACAGACTGATCCAGATCTGTGGATGATCTGTCACGGGCTAGATTATTAAAACCTCAGAGGACTTGGACTTATTGTCCAGTGAGGTGTGTTCTTCAACCACTGGTTGTTGGTCGGTCACACAGGCGCTCTCACACAGTCACTCCATTCATTCATCTTTGAGGGTTCAGCACTTTACTTTGTGGCAACAGAGGTCTGCATTTTCATCACAGACAGTGTGTCAGAGGTGGGCGGAGTCACTGTGACATCACCTGCTGGGACGTGGAAGTCAGGACTTTGGTGTCTGAACGTGGCCATGTTGGTGGTTTGGAGCAGGAAGTGACCATATTTGGATATGAAGGGAGGAGGGAGGAGGCGGGGCTGACCCTTGAACCTGAGGACACTGTCCAATGAGGATGAGACTGGAGTTCAGGGCTGACCTGACTGGAGATTACACCTGTCAATCAGATTAGCCCCGCCCCTAACTCCTCCCCCCAGATCTCTGAGAAGAAGAGTTGACTTTATCTGATGACATCAGAATGACTTGTGGAGAAATGTATTGATGAATATTTCAGGATGAAGATGAGGATGTTTGGATTGAATCAGTTGGAGGTTTTTTGGAGTCTGAGTCTTTTGTGCTTCTGCGTTGGCTTCATTTTTCAGACTTGATGACCACGTCCATCGTTTCTACAGTCTGTACGTATGGTGCTTATAATAATGGGTTGAAGTGAATGAAGCTGCAGTTTGTGTCAGATCCTCTGTAGAAGATCTGAAGTAAGAAGAGTTGAAACATGGAGGGATGTGGAAACTTGAACTGTGAGCTGAGTGGATGTGTATCAGGATGAGCCTTGAATAAAATGGTGAAAGACACAAAGCAGACATGTGGCTCTTCAGCTGACATCAGCTCTGAGATGAAACTGCAGCTTGTTGTCAGTCAGAGAAACAGGAAGTGACATCACTGAGCAGTGTGCTGGTCCTGAAGCTGAGAGTTGAAGAGAAGAGTTGAGTGACAGATGAGTCCTCGGGGGAACAGGAGGAAGGTTGCAGAGGAACGACAGCTGAGATGGATTTAATGGGTCCGACCTGGAGCTGTTTCCCTCCTCAGCTCGGTGTTTGTGACAGATGCTTGTGAAGGTGTTAAAGAGGTGCTAAAAGTCCAGGCTGTTCTCTGGGACCTGTGGACCAGAGAACATGGAAACTCCATCTGCCCTCCATCCCAGACTGAGGAGGTGCAAAGTGCTGCTCCCATCATCCGTCAGCTCTCAGGGCTTCACTGGGACTGCCTCGCTCTTCCTCCAGCTTTAGTTTGAGGTGTGTGGATGTAAACAGACTTGATGTCACGTCATCGTGATCCGTCAGATGCAACAGGAGCATTGTAGATACACCATCAGTACACAAAGATCCAGGAGTTTCCAGGGCTCAGACACATTTTAATGTCCTCTTACTTTTCAGTAGCTGTTGATCTGAAGTTTGTAGACCACAGTGGAGACTTTGAACCTGAACACTTGCATTAAATCCTGTTTGTGTTTCACTCCTGTGAAATCCTAAAACCCAGAATATTGCTGATTGGAGCTGCAGGATGAGCAGCAGTGAGTTACTGTGACCAGAGGAGCTGAGTGGTCTGACTCCTGTAACATAGTCCACATCCTCAGTGGGTTTGAACCAGCCTGTACTGGTTTACACACCAGTGTACTTGTTGCTGAAGACCTGAGGATGTGTTTGTGGTGTGGAGTTGATGTGACTCAGCTGTCCTGGCTGTTTGTTGTACACAGCATTCACACCAGCAGGACCATCACAGCAGTGCTGTGGGACTGGGAGGGGATTTAAACTGTGTGCTGAGTTAACAGCTTGATGCTGAGGTCTGACTGCTTCTACTCAAACAGGAAGTCAGAAAGGCTGTCACTTCCTGCAGCTCAGCTCTGTCATGGAGGCTGCCGTTTGAAATGAGCCCGTCTGCTGTCAGAGCATCCTTCCATTTTTCTGATTGGTTGAAATGCTGTGACATCATATGGGCTCAGCCTGTGGAAGCTCAGCAGTGACATCAACAGCATCACACAACAAGAAGGTTTCCATAGTGATGAACATGTTTCTTCTGGACTGTCAGACCTACACGTTTATTTCTTTACTTTTACTGTATGTACTGTGTGTACTGTGTGTACTGTACATACAGTACACTGATTCCTGTTCACACTCTGTTTATTTAAAGTGATTTGTTGTCAGACACAGTGGATGCTACATGTAAACCTTGTGATGTTAGTATTTTCCTGTGGTTTCCTGCAGGACTCAGTCTGACTGCAGAGTGCACTGCACAGCTCTGTTCCCAGTGTCTGCTGCTGTCACCAGTAAACCAGTGTCCAGCTGTGACTGGGCGGTCAGAGCTCACACTGAATGGAATAAGGTACAACAGCTGAAATCTTGCTCTCAGATGGTTTCCTGTGTTTCTCCTCTGTCCTGAACAGACCTGATGGGTTTTGATGAGCTGTCGTCGACCTCGGAGAAGCTCTCTCATCCCACCGCTAACAGACCAAAGATGCCTGGCAGGAGGCTGCCTGCCCAGTTTGGTGGAGGACACTCGGTGAGGATGAATGTCCTGTTGTGAGTCCTGTTCACAGTGCTGCTGTTCAGACGTCCTCAGGTGAAGATGCTCCTGTCCTCTCTGCTGGACACTGTTCTGAAACCAGTCGTGTTGAGGTCAGGGTGTCTGTAAATCTGCACATGTCACATACATATGAAGCCAAAGCCCCGCCCACCCCCTGCTGCTCTGAAGCCTTCAGAGTGTGTGACAGTCAGAGGATGAACTGCAGCACTGTGAACACTGATCACTACATGTGTGATGTTTGGATGCTGGAGTCGGTCCAGGACCAGACTCTCCTCTCACACACAGGTGAACTGAGGAGACATCAGCAACCTCTTATTTCAGCACGAACCCACAGTTTGCACCCTGACTGTATGAGACGAGGTCACCTCCTCTTCACACAGGGCCTCACCCCGACTCCTCCAATCAGCTTTCAGACATCAGTCAGCTGCACTCCTTCAGATAACTTCATCAGCATCTTCTCTTGCAGCCCAACAAAGAAGTGAGTGTGGAGAAATCCTTCAAGATGGATGAAGAGGATGCAGCCAAACCAAAGCTAGCAGACACCAGAAAGGTAAATCAGAGCTCTGCTTCACACCAGCACCATCCACTGGAAACCTGGTGTTCCCAGTTTGATGATGCTCAGAGGTTCAGAGGAGCCCCAGTTATTTCTAAGACATGTTTGAGCAGCAGTGACATGTTTCTGTTCAAATCCCAGCCTCCTGGCTCAGGATGAGACGTGGGCTGTATGTCCTGCTGCAGACAGAGACAGGACCACCACCTGCTGTCCAATCTTCCTCTCCAGCTTTTCATTAATTGCCTTCGATGCTATCTGTCCTGGATTGGTCACGCTCGCCCAGACTAATCCCACCGGTGCTGTTCAGCTGCAGGGTGCACAGCATCAGAGCAGTCAGAGTAAAACCCGGATCAGACCTCTGCAAACCCCACAGCTCAGACTCACAGGGGGGACCACAGGACCTGGACTCTGTCCCCAGCCTGTGCTCGTTCAGACTGAGGCTGTGACCCTGTAGCTCTGCCTCTGTGGAGGCTGATGTGAGCCCAGCGGGGCGGGCGGGTCAGACCCAGGACAGTACTCGGGTACAATGAAAGGACTCAGAGGAGGTTCCTGTCCCTCTCAGTGTAATAACACCTCACATGCAGGTGGGGGGCAGCCTCTGAGTGAGGCGGGCCTGAGTCAGATGCAGGACTCTCTCTGATTCACTCTGTTTAAAGGTGAATTTGTCAGATTTTGGTTCAAAGCCTCGTTTTGAGGTTTCAGACCAGATCACTGCCTTCATGCAGACTCGGCACTTTCAAAATAAAAGCTCTCTCCGTTTCTTAACTGTGTTTTTATTGTGAAATATTATTTGTATTCACTGTGGTTTGGAGCTCAGTCTTTATGTGTTCATATCAGTCATGGCCCCGGGCTTCATCCAGCTTTTATTTGAGGAGATATGATGAGTCCAGAACCATCAGGATGGTTTCTGCCTCAGGTCCTCTCCTGTAGCAGCACTGAGACTCACAGACAGGGACAGTCCTCTGTCCTACAGTTGTCCTGACATCCTCCATCTGCTGGTGATACTGACTCTAAAGATATAACGAGATCAATTAGACAGAAAACGTTCTGTGGACTTAACCAGAAAACTCTTGTGAGGAGCTGTCAGTGATGTGGATGAAGTGTCTGACTCTCTCTGAGACAGATGCTCAGCAGTGTGTAAGTGCATGTGTGAGGATCCCAGCACAGGCCTGAGGGTCCCTCAGATCAGTCAGAGTTGATCTCAGTGACCCTCTCTCCTGATGAAGGTGCTGTCCTCCCTGCACATGCTCAGTGACTGACCATCCCTGATCTAAGTATCTGTCCTGGTTTCTTCTGTGTCGTCCTCCCAGCCTTCCACAAACACCTTATCCCAGTCTCCACCGCTCCACAAGCTCACC
>OOFC01045362.1:0-10139 GCA_900323345.1 Pseudochromis fuscus
GTCCAGTACTAACCAGCTGTAGTTAGTCCAGTACTAACCAGCTGTAGTTAGTCCAGTACTAACCAGCTGTAGTTAGTCCAGTGTTAACCAGCTGTAGTTAGTCCAGTGTTAACCAGCTGTAGTTAGTCCAGTATTAACCAGCTGTAGTTAGTCCAGTGTTAACCAGCTGTAGTTAGTCCAGTGTTAACCAGCTGTAGTTAGTCCAGTGTTAACCAGCTCTAGTTAGTCCAGTGTTAACCAGCTGTAGTTAGTCCAGTGTTAACCAGCTCTAGTTAGTCCAGTGTTAACCAGCTCTAGTTAGTCCAGTGTTAACCAGCTGACTCAGGGTTCACATGTTTTATATAAACTACAGAATAAATAGATAAATAACTAAATCAGAATATACATTAAACACTGTGTAAAAATACAAACGCACATGTGTGTGTTGCACAGTTGTTTGTGTGACTGTGTATTTGTTTCTATACAATAATAAGATTATATTAAACAGTATTTTATTTTTCATCATTGTCATGAAAATTGGACGACAGCCTGAATATAATGTAACAACTGACAACAGCATACAATATGTACAACAGTACAGACTGCACACACACACACACACACACACACACACACACACACACTGTGGATGAATAAATTAGCAGAAGGAAGCCGACACCAAATCCTTTCCTTTGTGATTAAAGAAAACTCCATCAGATTCCTCACTTTTGTTAATTGTTGTCAAGAAAAGGAAATGGCATTCTGTAGGGTACACACACACACACACACACACACACACACTCCTGCCTTGTCCATTTATTCACCACATTTCTCCAGGGCTGCCATTGCTATTCAGTGTGCGGCTGCTACAGATTAGCCTGTGCTGTGATTTAAAAGCAGAAAGCAGAGAGTAAAAAGGGTAATCATACTTTCATTCTTGAATCATTTCTGAAAAGAGAATTTCCTCTAATTCTCCCATAATAATGGGTTTATAGCCTTTATTTGTAAGTGGATGGGTCGGCCTTAATTACAGTCATCGGAGACCCCGCGCTCTGCTTTTGTAATCTTCAACATATCGCCGCTTGATGAGATTACTGTTTAATAGGTGGTAATATTTCAGTTTTCAAAATGTGATTATCCTTTGTTCATGGTTTTCTATACAACGCTGCGGCGGCGTCTTGTGATTCTCACAAACGCTGAAATTGAGTTGTAATGAACTCACATTTTAATATCCACGTTTTGGTGATTATGACAATAGGAGCATCACGAGACCTCGCCAAGTCCCCGCCGAGCAGAGGACCAATGGGAGAGCAGGACTCACACACATGTCAAACACAGCCACAGATGGACCAGGAGAGGAGCTGGTCAGCACAGGGAGGATAATCACTGAGTGAAACATAAAGAAAGACATTCTCATCTTCATCTTTTATTTGAAATCCAAATGTTTGCTGCTGTGTGTGTGTGTGAGGAGGTGATGCTTCAGAAACACCAGCTTCCCTCACTCCTCTCCTTTTTATTTTTTTAAACCCATGCACCTTTCTTCTCCAGCCTTTTGTTATGCAGCGTGTGTCTGTGATGCAGAATTATTCAAATCCCAGCATCAGTTTGCAGCTTTATCCACAATCCACCACTGGCCTCAATGAAAGAAACGTGTGACTTCACTCCCGGGCCCTTGGGGAGTAGGAAGCATGTGTATGTGTGTGTGTGTGTGTGAGCATCCTCCAGGTCCACCTTGAAGCCTTCCTCACCGTCTGCTCCCCTTAGAGCTGAGACCTGGGGAGGAGGAGGCGGAGGAGGAGGAGGAGGAGGAAGCCTTCATCCTGCCTCCTTCTGAGGCTCCTTCCATCTGCATATGAAACAGGAAAGCCCCTGGTCCTCCCCTGGTCCTCCCCTGGTCCTCCTCAGCCAAACAGGTCACTTTGCATCCAGTACAGAGCAGCAGTGAACAGGTGGAGAGTGTGAATCAGCTGCAGCCTCTTCTGCAAAGACACAGCAACAAAACTGTGGCTGCACATCACATACACACACTGATTTATTATCTATGGACAACAAAACACATGAGAGGAGACACCAACACCATCAGTAAAGAATCAGGATTTACTCTTATTGATCTATTGATAGAATAAAATCCTAAATAACTCTGAGACAGACTCACATGGATCAGACCTGGGTCATAAAAAAATAACATTTAGGAAGATCATCTTGGTGTCTTTATAGCCTGAAGTGACCATATTTGGACATGAGGGAGGAGCTTGTGATGGATCTGACAGCAGCTGTAACTCTTCATCAGCTGTGATACAGCAGTGGGCAGCTCGGTGGTGACTGGTCTGAATCCAGAACCACTGAGGTCAGACCAGTAGCTTGTCATCATCTCCTGTGTGTGCACTGGTTTCATCCCACATCACCGAGGCTAGAAACTCAAACTCATGGACCTCCTCTTCCTCCAGGCCTCATCTTCCTCCTCCTTCCTGCCAGTCACCCTCTTTAAGTGAACTTTAAAGACCACTTCTGATGAGCACTGTGAGGAGGGACCTGATGGACCAGAGTCCAGGTTAATCCAGGTACAAAGTACTGAAGGATGACATGTTTCTAATCAGCACATCCTCGGAGGTCTGAGGGGTCCAGGTCTGATCCAGGACACCTTCACAGGTCTGAGGGGTCCAGGTCTGATCCAGGACATCCTGGCTCAGGTACCTTCTCTGATGCTGGGAGGTCTCTCTCTGACTCTGTGTAACAGTGTGACATCACTGTGAGTGACGGTCTCTACTTCCTGTCTGGCTCCTTCAGAATAAAACCATCTTAGAAACATTACACCACCAGTGGAGCAGTCCACTGTGTGTCAGTTCAGGATTAATCCACGGTGATGCAGCAGGTCCATGGTTGTGTTATTGGAGCTCAGATTGTGGTTCAGACTTCACTCAGACCTCGTCCACAGGGACCAGAAACCTCTCACGGACCCAGTTGTCTGAGGGCTGTGGAGGATCCATGTGTGAACACTTGCTCCCTTCAGATAAAAATACTAACCAGAATAAATCTGAACTAATCAGCTCTTTACATAATCATCCCCAACGTGACAGACGAGCTGTGTACACAAAATAATTTAATGATGGCGGGAGCCCATGTGACATATTTGCTGAATATGTTTCATCTCGCGAAGGCCAATTACCAGCTGAACAGCTTTGTGAGCAGAGCCAGCCTCAGTGTGATGGTCCTGCAGTGGGCCTTCAGAGACCAGCAGTTGTCTTTGTGCTCTCTAATGCAGAGCAGCTTGTTGTTTCTTCCTCCTCCTCCATTCAGCAGCTCCTTGAAAGCTGTCAGCTGCTTGTGGTTTTGATGGGACGGCTCCAGTTTGGCCACGCTCGCCTCTCTCTGTGGTCAGGCCTTTACAAGCTTTGGTTTAGCAGAACAGAGACAGAGACGCAGAATGAATAAAAGGAGGAAATAAATGGATTTTAATTAATTGTCCACACAAAGGCCAAAACCCCCATTGTGGTTGATGCTTTTTTTCCTCCTTCATTTCTCTGACTGTGTCTGTTCAGCATCACTTCAGGGAGGCTCTGAGTGCTCGGTAGCCAGCCGGCCGGCCCGGGCCCAGCAGAAACATGCAGCATATGCCAATCCCACAATCCACTCTGCTCAATAAGGTTCCTCTCTCGCTGCCTCGCCGTCTCTCTCGGCCATCCAGCAGCGGCGGGGGGGCCCAGAGCTGCCACTCATTAAGATGAACCGTGCCAAGACCCGGGCTGCTCGCTGCCAACGCTTTAGTGGCTCGGTGTGTTGGGGAAATCAGTGTGTGCATGTGTGTGTGAGCTGCTTCCAGAGGTTTGCAGGGTGGAGGGAGGTCCTGGTGTGTTAAGCAGCAACACAGAGGAGGAGGAGGAGGAGGAGGAGGAGGAGGAGGGGGAGGGTGAGGGACCTGGTCCTCCTCCTCCTCCTCCTGGGGCTCCTCAGCAGTGTCTCCAGTGGGGGGAGATGGAAGGAGAGATGGATGAGAAAGAGTTGGCTGCTGTGTGACACAAAAAGACTGGATTGGAAATACAAAGTGGAATATTCCACCTCAATATCCATCAGCATCCAGCAGCAGACTGAGCTCCTGAAGCTGTGTTTTCACTCTGGACCACATCAGATCATCATGGAGCTCAGAAGGTCACCACTGGCTCTGGAAACAGAAGCTGAGAAAAGTATCTTCACTCAGGATCCTATCACTGCTGATCCTGAAGCTGGGACTGTACAAGTTGGAGTTCAGGAGGAGCTGGTTCAGAGGCTGAGCTGATGAAGATGGAAAGCAGCAGCTGTCAGCGCTGATGTCATACATCATGAGTCAGAACCTGAAGCTGTGGGAGACAGAGGGAGACATGTTTTACACATGGCTGAGTGTGTGAGGTCCCTCCGTTCACACTGCATGTAAAGACACAACATCCAAACCACCAAGTCCATAAAGCTGCTTCATAAACTGCAGTGAGGTGTTCATCAGGACGCTCAGATACTTCACACATTCAACTGTTACCAGGAGGATGGTGCCGACAATTTACCAAATGAAGTAACAGAGACAGTCGGTCCAGACTGGAGACCCAGCAGGAGACAAAGCAGACACAGGAGGACCAGAAGACACCATCAGTGAGGACTTTGTGGGACAGGACAGAAGACAGGAAACCACAGCTTCAGGTGTCAGGACAGTATCTACCAAAGCTCCTGGCACTGCTCCTCACCTGACAGCAGCCCTGCAGTGAAGCATGGTAGTGGCAGCATCATGGCATGAGGGGACAGGGAGACCCTCACCCCTCAGGACATCCAGAGACCTGAAGGTGTTTACTGACGCCTCCATCCAGCTTCACAGACCCCCTCAGGAGATGAACTGCAGAAACAACTGTTTGTAGAAACTTCTCCAACAACACCTGAAACTGGAAGAACAAAGTACTCAGTAGTGGATACTTTTGTAACTTTATTTCTTGTAGATTTTACAAAAACTTTCTGAGAACAAAGTGATGGAGAAAATGTCGACTTTGTATTTAAATGAACTGAGTCAGGAAATGAATCAAACTCAGCACCTGGTTGGTTTGCAGCAGATTGTTGACTTGGCTCCGGCTGCTGATGTCACTTCATGTGCAGACCATGGTAATTCCAGCCCATCAGGCATGTTGCAGTGTGACGTGACGTGAGGCCGGCTGATGATGAGGAGCCTCTGACGACTACACACACAACAACAAACATGTCCTCACAGTGTTAAAGCTGCTCCCTGTGCAGCGGCAGAGGGAGGAGGGGCTGTGTGTGTGTGTGTGTGTGTGTGTGTGCTATATGAAGTGTACTCATGACTTGTATACAGCTGTGATCACAGGTTTATATGTATGCATAACTTCATAAGGATTTGGGAGGATGTTTGTGTACAGAGGCCTTTGTGTGTCTGTGTGTGGGTGGTGTCGCGTGGCGAGCTTTAAGTGTGTCAGTGGGGTGCACGGCAGATAAAACAGTCCGACTTCATCATTACACACCACACTCCCTTTTCAAAAGATGCCGAGCCTCGCCATGAATATTTCATTCTGTGATATCTGGGCCAATTAGGTGCTCATACACACCCACACCGTACACTCAGCTGCCATATTTAGGACACACACACACACACACACACACACACACACACACACACACACCCCTCCAGATTTCCTCACTTGTTTTCCTTGCAGCTGAAACCTCGCGGCCTCCTGGTAACTATGGATGTTTAAGGAAACACAGGATCATCACCCAGCTCCTGTTCAGAGCTGGATGGATGGAGGAGATGCTGAGCTGCAGGTCAACAGCAGAGAGGAGGAGGAGAAGAGGAGAGGATGAAGAACTACATGTAGTAACAGCTTTGTTGCATCTATGCTGCAAACAACAGGAGCTTCAGCAGAATGAACAGTTCACAGGAAACATCACATGGATGAAGCTTCTGTGTGAGAAGAAACAATAATGTGACAATGTTACAACTTTGTTAGAATCTGCACTTTATCAGGAGTGAAATATGGTGTGTGTGTGTCTGTGTGTGTGTGAAACTGATACTGATACTTAATAACACACACTTACATTTACACACATCATTTATTATTGATATTATAAAGTCGTGACCTCACTATGTAAAGCTCTGAGATGGTCTTTGTTATGATCTGATGCTAAATAAACATAAGTTTGAAATTTTATTTTTGATAAATTTTGATTACAAATGTTTTTAAAACCTTCTGCTGTTACAGCCTGATGTGTAACAATGACCCAAACTGTTGAGAAAAAGAAGTAATAAAAGCTGAAGTGTAATCACGTGTCAATAATGTAACAAGATGCTGAGCTCAAAATGTAACAACTTTGCTCAAAATGTAACAACTTTTACATTTTGGATTTTATTAGATTTTTTTTCTAGTAATTCAGGACATTGTTACATTATCAGGACGTTGGTTTTGAACCGACCTCCTGAACATTGAAAACTGGATTTTATTTTAGGTTTTACTCCTTATTTTACATTATGATCATATAATAATTTATTTTTGCTTTGTTTCATTGAATGCACTGTGCTTTAAAATGTGATCTACTGCAGCAGTAAAGATAATATCCACATCATAAGTAAAGGCAGCAGAACAGAGTCAGGTCACGAGCGTCTGGGGAAGCGTTAGGAAAGTGTTAATTAAACACAACTATTTACTGTACAAGCAGCACTAATTTACTGTTTCTTAATGAGCAGCATTGTGTCCTCTACAAAGAGAAACTCTGTAAATTAAATGCAGATCCATGTGTGTTAATGAGTGAACAGTGGGAGGTATTAGACTGTGTGTGTGCAGCCATGTTGTTGGTGCAGTGGGGGTTTACAGGAGATGTGTTGTGCTGTCCACATGTTAATGTAGAGCCTGCACCTGAGGGTCCAGGAGACACCAGGTGGGACAGCACCGGTCACATGGTCCAGCAGGTTTCTGCAGAGAGGAGTCATTACATTCACTGTACATGTGCAGCTGAGAGATGCTGGAGAGATGATCTGCTGTGGTGATGCTGATGAAGCAGCTGGAAGAGGAAGGAGATACAAACATGATCTCACACCAGTCGAAGCTCAATGACAAACTGGTTCTGTCCCGTCCACCTGATGGTTTTAGAGCTTCCTGCCTGCAGCCACTGGTTGTGTCTCCTCCGTGATGCTGCTGCCTGTAAACCACAGAGAGACGGTCGGACTGCTGGACCGTCACAGCTGCACATGTACCAGTTCATGTCTGATTGATGCTGCTGACTGTTGCTCTGTTCTTTCATTTCGATGGGCTTTATGAGGGAGTTCAAAACAGGTAGTCATCAAACCAGGATGCAAAGCCAAAAATCAGCCAACTCCACATGCAGATTTCCCAGCAGGCCTCCAACACTTCCACTCTTTCCAACCAAAATTACACCTTTATCCGTCCTCCCCCACCTGCACCCGGCTCCACCACTCTTATCTGCTCGCTTCATATCTCCCAAATCCCTTTTTATTGGGATTTATCAAGGCCTTTTATCACTTTTCATATAAAAAGGACGGGGAGTATTTCCCCTCTTTTTTGCAATGTTGCCCATTTACGGCAGAGAATTGGCGCAATTTCCGATCTCTTTACTATTCTTTCCTGACAGTCGCATTAGCATGTCATTACTGGGGCTTTCTGTGCCCTCCCAGTGGATCTGAAGCTCCGAGGACCATGCACTACAGCGACAAAGGGCACCAGCTGCACCCACTTCTCCTCAGCCCTCTCTTCACCCCCCCTCTGCTCCTCCTCCTCGCTCCTCGCCATGCTTGGCCTGACGTGGAGACATCCTGACGTTCCCGGTAGGCTGGAACTTGGCCGGCGACCGAGACTCCGGCGACGCGGCATCTGACAGAGAGATTTGTTGTTTTTCATTTACATCCAAGCCTTTTTACTTTCTTGTTTTCTATGGAGATGATGCTCCAACAATACATGTGATTAGGCTCATTGAGCTGTTGGAAGGAGAGCTGGGTAATTGTTGATGATACGAGCTGTAATTGGCTCGGCTGGGAGAGGGCGACGCAGACCTCCCTGTCTCTGTAATCACCGGGTGTGTTTGGTTAAACAGGTTCAAACTGACACAGATCTCACCTCACAGACTAGTAAAACCAGACCCTGACCATCCGAACCACTGGCTCCAGTAACCTCTGTGTGGGATCTACTGGCACCCTCCAACAGGAAACTGCACCTCGCCACTTCCTGTCCCAGCTCCGTTTATTAGATTCAGGTCGATAAAACATCCTGTAAACTCTCCTTTAAAGCTCTGCAGAGGTCTCCAGGTGCCACTGGTATATTCAACGAGAAAACCTGAGACGCTTCAATGCAAATAAAAGATAAATATCAGTCAAAGACTCTGGGACCCTCCTCAAGGACCCTGCAGGTCCTACAGAACTCAGGAGGTCCTACATAACCCTGCAGGTCCTACACAACCCTGCAGGTCCTACAGAACTCAGGAGGTCCTACAGAACTCAGGAGGTCCTACATAACCCTGCAGGTCCTACACAACCCTGCAGGTCCTACAGAACTCAGGAGGTCCTACAGAACCCTGCAGGTCCTACAGAACCCTGCAGGTCCTACAGAACCCTGCAGGTCCTACAGAACCCTGCAGGTCCTACAGAACCCTGCAGGTCCTACAGAACCCTGCAGGTCCTACACAACCCTGCAGGTCCTACAGGACCCTCCAGAACTCAGGAGGTCTGCATACGATCTGTATATTCACACCTTCCTGAGTGAGTCCTGTAAAGACTCAAGGACACCCTGCAGACTAATCCACAGACTTGTGAAGGATCTAAAGTATCTTCTGAGATCCCAGAGAATAACCTCAGATGAAACCTGCCTCAGAAAAACCTGCTCTCAATCAGGAGCCCAGGGAGCAGAGAAATCCATCTGAAAACGTCAGAATCCAGAGCGGGAGCCGGGGCAGTGACAGCTTTACTCTGCAGCGCAGCGACGCCCTGATCATCATTCATGCCGTTCATCACTCAGAAGGACTAAGCCCCCTTGTTAAAACTTCCCCCGTCCACCGTGGACCGGCTTAAAGCTCAGAGAGAAATCCCTCTCGTCTTAACCAGTCTGACCAGTCACATCTTCCATGTATGAATATGAACACAGCAAATCCTGGGACAGGGGGACACCTTCATAATCGACTTTTTAATCCTTAATCCTTAATGTGTCCAATCCCATCACCTGGTTGACCCACCATGTTAGAGGAGGCTGATGGGATCAGAGCAGGAGTAAAGAGCTTCTTTAAGAAATCCACTTTCTTCTGAGTGAGTCTGTGGAGCTGCTTTGTTTGCTGTGTGTCGGTGAGGAGCTGCAGACAGCTGCTCCACACATCAGCTGGACTGTACAGCATCATACACAACACAGTTTACTGGTAGTGCATATGTCACTGTGTGAGGAGCTGCTCTTCTGTTCAGCCCTGCATCTGAACACTAGTGATGGTGTTGATGACGCTGATGTTTCCACACAGATCAGGCTTCCTCTCCTCCCTCGAACCTTCCCGGCCCCGGTGCATGATGGGAAGGAGGCGGTGATGTCTGAGCAGCAACTTGTTTATCTCTGTGCTGGTGACGACAGGAAGAAGACGGAGAAAAGTTTCAGGCTGGGTTGCTCATTGTGGGCCGAGGAGATAGAGGCAGAGACACGGCAAAACAAAAGGCAGCCAGAGAAATTTGCATGGTGCTCAATTATACATTAGCGAACATCACTTGGCAATCTGTTCATATCAATTTAATTGGATTTTAATACTGCCTGTGATCTTGTTTCCTAATTAACAGCAGCGGCTGGCAATAAAGCAGAAGCATGCACCCAGCAACACCTTTGATCCAGGCCATATGGACTTGCTTGGAGCTCATTGGTAGGGGGAGAGAAAAATATCAGTCACCTAAATATGGGCCTATGACAAGCCAGTGGAAAGGGGACTGTGTGTGTGTGTGTGTGTGTGTGTGTGTGTGCAGGATGTTGGTTCTCATGGTTGTTGAGTCCATGCATGTGTGAATGTGTGTTTTTCTCACAGCATGTCTGTATTTGCTGTGCCCCGTCCATGTGTGTACGTGCAGACATGTGTGCATCTATTTGTCGGACATGGCCGTGTGTGTGTGTGTGTGTGTGTGTGTGTGTGTACCTTCCAGGGGGTGGAGGGATCAGTGCAACCCCCAG
>OOFC01045391.1:0-10833 GCA_900323345.1 Pseudochromis fuscus
CAGCAGACAGGCCTCCCCCTCCACCGGGATCCTCTGGCAGCGTTTGCCTGTCAGGTACCGGACGCAGCACAGACCCGCCGCGCAGTCGCCAGACCTCACGCAGCTAGCCATCTCCAGGGCTGAAACACAGATGGGTTTGACTATGAGGGTTTTGCACTGAAGTGCGTTCTAGGTAGCTGACGTTCAGCCTCTCACCTTTGGTCTTGTTGAAGGCGTTGGCGTCCTGGTGTCCGTCCGTGGCTCTGTCTTGCTGTCTGTCCCTCGCTCTGTCGTTAGAGGACGGCCTCCGCTGAGCTCGGTTACTGCATCCTCCCCTCTGATGGACACACAGAGGTCGTTATGGTTACGGTAATGAAGGTGATGAAGGTTAATGTTTTGTTGACCTTCCATCGACCCCGACCTCCTCCCTCAGCCTGTTTAGTTTCATTTAACCTTCACAAAGGACTTTACTTAGTTTAACCACAAACACTGACTAGAAAACACACAGTGAAGTTTGTCATGTACACCTGGAAACATAAACAGGTTAGCAGGTTAACAAGCTAACTGGCTAACAAATTAACAGGCTAAGTAGCCAGCAGGTTGACAAGCTAATAGGTTATCAAGCAAACCTGCCAACAATCTAACAGGTTTTAGCTAACTAGCCAACAGCTAGCAGCAACCTATCAGCAGTTAACCCAACAGGTTGACAAACTAACAGGAGACTCCTCTGACCTCAGAGGTACTAACTTTAACACAAACCAGTATCTTTGGGACTAAAAAGACCTGAACCTGCTCGACGGGGCTGCGACTTATTTTTGTATCTATTAACTTAGCATTATTTTGATCATTATTTAATAATTATTTGGTTAATTAAACATCAGTAAAAGGTGAAAAACACCAAGCCACCATCAGAACTCCACAGTATGAAATGTACAGTAAAGGGAGGGGCCTGAGATCTATATGTGCTCATCAGTTACTTTGATATTGATTGGTTAGTTGTGGCCGGGTTCAGGTGCAGCTGTGGTGGTGCGTTCAGGGACACGATGTCCATCCATCAGTCACTTACCACAGGGGTGTTGCAGTCAGCTGTGGAACATGGCGGCGACAGTCGGCGGCGGGAGTTGGTATTCGTTACTGTCTGGTTGCCATGGGAATGATCCTGATGGAGGTCATAGTGATGTCACGGTTAAACATGGCCAACACCAAACACCGCCGAGCTAATCGGTGATAATCAACTGTTCAACTTCAGGTTGAACAAGGAATTAGTTACATTGTAGTTGCAGGTTCAGATCTCTGAGGACGAGTCCTGAACATTTACTGCATCGACTTCTGTTTTTATTGTTTCTACTTTTTCCAAATGTTCTCACGTTTTCTGCTTTTTCCACTTCTACTCTTTCAACTTTTCTATAGTTCCTGCTTCTACTTTTTCTACTTTCTACTTCAACTGGTTCTATGTTTACTCTTCGACTGTACCTGCTTCTACTTCTGCTGCAACTACTTTGATTTGACTTTTTCTATTTGATCTACCTTTACTTATTGTAATTCTACTATTTCTACTTTCAAGTTTATCTACTTGTATGTTTCTACTTCAACTTTGGACTTTACTGTTTTTTCACCTTTCTTACTTATTTACTGTTTCTACTTCTACTGTGTTTAGTTTTTATTTTTTTCTGCTTCTTCTACTTTTTCTAATGTTTCTACCTTTTCTACTCTTTTTACCTTTCAACCTTTCCTACAAGTATTTTCTTCAGGAAATGTGTTTTCCACCTTCAACTGAAGTAACCTGCCGTGTCCCAGCAGCTGTGAGTTTGTATCACAGGCTGTTCACATATACTCATCATTAAGAGATTAAAAGATTCATGTTTTCAAGAGACACAAACATCAGCATCAACTCCAGGACAAACAACTGTTTAAAGAAGGTTTTAAACATTAGACCAGTGCCAACTGGACCGGTTATTTTGTTGCTTTATTCTGCAGAATAATTGAATATTTATCATGTTTTTTTAAACATTAAAGCATCAAAATTAAAGTTTAAATGACAGAAAACAGGAAAAACTTTGTTCTTTCTTCGTTTGGCGTCTTCATTAAATGATCAATTATTTAAACAACTATTGACTAAAAGTGAGATAAACCACATGAAATAACAGCTGCATCAGGCCAGTTACTCTTGTTTCACCAGAAAACTTTGAATCTTCTTTTCTAAACTATTAAAAATCATCTCAACAGATTTTTAAATGATACGAGCAGTTTGATGTTTAAACTCTGTGGTTTCCTGTTCTTACACATCAGCAGATTATCAGACTGTGTCCAATTACATGTTTACATGACATCATTTTTTTATTTTGTGCTATTTTTCAAAACAGAATAAGAGAAAATGTACAAGATGTAAAGTTGAATATTCTCTGAGATTAAAATCATAAATATACAAGAAAAAATAATATTTGTTAAGATCAAAGTTGTAAATGAACAAAAGTCGTAACTTTCTTTTCCCGTAAGTCGTACGAGAAAATAAGAATATTCTCTGAGATTAGTCGTACGTTTCAGAAAAGTTTTTTTTTAGATTAATGTTGTGAATTTAAAACTTGAAACTTGACTATTTTGTATCTTTTTCCAGAAAATGATTTAACATCAGAAATAACATCAGAAAACTCAGAAACATTCAGGCTCTGATCTGAATCCTATTCTCAGCCTCGGTTCCACCTGCAACCCAGAAACACCTGCTCATTCATCAATGACCCGATCGGCCAATCAGGAGGCAGCAGGTGAGCAGCTGCAGGTCAACTTCACAGTGTGGTGATGAAGAGTAAACCTGTGGTCTCACCTGCAGCTCCGTGGCCTCTTTGGAGGATCTGATGGTGTTGGAGTCCAGAGCCAGACCCCAGACCAGAGAGACGCACAGGACGCCACGCCACGCCCACATCGTTCAACCGTCCAATCAACTGACCGACTGACCGACCGACTGACCCCAGGTTTGGTTAAGGTCACCACAGGTCACTCTTTAGTCGTTTATAGTTTGTTCCAGCTTTTCCTTTGTCACTTTAAAAGTTTTAAAATCTGAATTTCTTTATTGTCCAGAACAAATTTAGATTCAATTATTTGTGTTTCTTCAAAACAAAAGGAAAAAGTTCAGCTTAGAGTCTAAAAATGTGAGTAAGTCCAGAGGTGAAGCGACGTCTGAGTCTGAGGGATCTGATCCTGCTGCCTTCAGGTGCGTTTGTTTTTTATACCCTCCCCTCCCTCTGATCCGTCCTCCGTCCCTCAGAAGTTGTGAGAGTGCGTTTGAAGCTCGACCGCATCAGTCGGCAGAGACAGCGCCGCCTTCACTTCCTTCCTGGAAGCCTCGCGGCCTTGAAGGCGAGGCGGGGCGTTTGATACCCGACACCGCAGAGACCACAGAGATTAAAACACACCTGGAGACACGAGACAGGTAGAGCTGTCTGAGTGTGTGTGTGTGTGTGTGTGTGGTTTCACTTCATGTGGTTTCAAAGGTCACAATAAAGACTCATTAGAGCAGGGGCTGCGGATGTGCGAGTGTTTACAGGTGATTAAAGCCGATTAACACTCACAGAAGTGAATCCTGTTTCGGAGACGGCGTGACGACACCAAAACACATCTCAGCTCTGAACGCACAAATCCAACAAATCACTTTTCCGATTAAACCGCCGGGAGTTTGTTTCTGCCGGGAAAAGCAAACATCAAAGGAAGAAGATCTGACCTTTGACAGAGTGACTCGATGCAAAAGTCCAAAAATATGAAGTAAAAAGTGGGAAATCAGAGGTTTGTATGACGACAAGGAAGAGACAAGCAGTAATGTACACAATGATCATGGTTACAATAATAAACAGGTGGAACAGGAAACAGTCACCAGTCCGATGTTTTGTTGACCATCCGCCCCGACCTCCGCCCCGGTTTCTCTACATCTCCTGACTTGCAGCTAGAGGGCGCTGTCACTGCAGCAAGAATAGATGTTTATAAAGCACGACCACAAGAGGGCGCTGGACAATAAAACATACAGGTGGGCTGGTTTAAATTTTTATTTATTGATAGTTAATCCATAATCAAGTGAACAACCAAGAAGCTCTGTTGACATGTGAAAAGAAATATTTCAGTCATCAGTGTTCTCATCTTCATTGTGTCATTTCCATTGGCCACCAGGGGGCACCTCAGAGTCAGAGGGTTTTGACAACAACAAACACGGTGACGGGGGAGGAGCTTGTAACAATGGATCTGTAAACTAAATTAACATCATATAAATCTCACCCACGATCGGTTTTCGACCACAGACTGAATATAAAAGCAGCGACCGGGTCACAACAGTGAAGCTAAAGAAGAAGAAGTGCAAAAAAGTGCAATACCACTGACGGCCACTATATGCTGGGTCCAAAAACATTACTTTCAATCCAGAAATTATCTCAATTTTTTAGATTGAACTCTTGCAGTCTGGTATCTGAACGTGGCCATGTTGGATGTTTGGAGCAGGAAGTGACCATATTTGGATATGACGGGAGGAGTGAGGAGGTGGGTCTGACCTTTGAACCTGAGGTCACTGTCCAATGAGGATGAGACTGGAGTTCACTGGTGAATGAGCCTCTAAACCAGCTGTAAATCATTGGAGACCAGAGCTGCCAATCAGACTAGCCCCGCCCCTAACTCCTCCCCCCAGATCTCTGAGAAGAAGAGTTGACTTTATCTGATGACATCAGAATGACTTGTGGAGAAATGTATTGATGAATATTTCAGGACTGAAAATTTTGCTTTGAAATCAGTTGGAGCAGCACCTGGTGGCTGTTGGTGGTATTACACTGTTTTTAACTTCAGCACTGGCTTCATTTTTGAGACCTGGTTACTTTGTCCATCTTTTATAAACAGTGTCTACAGCATCAGTTCAGCTGGATTACACCTTGGTGGATTATAAAGTCTCTGATTTACTATGATTTAGCTTTAATTTGCTGTGATGAGCTGAACCCTGCAGGTGTGTGAAGGACGGAGGTCGGTGACGTGGACTGAAGTGATGTGACTCCCTGTGTCAGATACCACCTGTAATTCATCTGAGGATTATAACTGTGTGTGTGTGTGTGTGGAGATGTGTGTGCGTGATAAGGTCTGCAGCCTGCAGGTTGTTCCAGGCTTCAATAAAAGGACAGCAGATGCTCACAATTACCAACACACACACTCACACACACACGTGCGTCTGTGCTTCTGTCTTTGTGAGGACCCTCTTTGACATCCTGCGTCACCAGGCCGGGACCTAACGACCCTGACCCCGACTCCTGAGTCTGAACCAGAGGGTCCTCACAAGGTCCTGAACTCACACGGGCCTCACAAAGACAGGTGGACAAACAGAGGCAGGTCAGAGGGTGTATTACTGGTGTGTGTGTGTGTGTGTGTGTGTGTGTGCGCGTCTCCATATTGTCTGTTTTCATCATTATCAGAAGAACGGCGAGGAAACGGCGTCCTTGTCTCCTCCCCTCAGGTTGAGTATAAAGTCGGCGGATGACAGAAGAAGAAGAAGAAGAGGAAGAGGAGGAAGAGGAAGAGGAGCATCCTTCATCCAGGTAGGACTGACCTCTGTGTCTGTTGATGTCAGGTTTTGTTTTTATGTGTTTTAAAGTTGATTTTGTCAGGCTTTTATTTTGTTAAGTGTTCTGTTTTACTTCTTTCACTTTAATGATAATTTTAATTTTATTTTCTGTTTTTTGTGTTTTTATTCTCATATATGATGACTTTTATTTTCCTCAATTATCCTTTTTCTTTTTAATTAATTTAATTGATTTATTTCAATAGAAATTTGCCAGACTTCATCTTCAATGATGAATTATTCTCTTAAATTTTACTGTTTTTAATTGTTAGAAATAAGGTGGAGATTTTTTTTTCTTTCTTATTTTTATCTTTTTAGGTTTGATTTAATAATTTGTTTTCACAAAATATAAAAAGATTAACTTATTTTATTGCTTCTGTTATTATTTCTTTTATAATTGTTTCACAGTTATGTATTGATTATGTAGATTTTCTTTCAACACAAACCATGTACCTACATGTAATTATGTGCTGTAATTCTTTAAGAACATGTTTTTATTCAGATTTACTATGATCACTTGTGGATGTATTCAAATGTTTTTTTGACTAAATATTATTTGTAATACACATATAAATACACATATATATATATATGGACTGCCTCCTTCAGGTTCAGTCTGTTTATTTCCTTTTATTTATTTTCAGACAAACACTTTTCAGCCTCCAGGAAACAACATGTTAAACCTGAAACTTTGATGTGATCTCCAGACTTCGTTGTGTTTCTTTCTGCTGCGTCAAACAAAAGATTCAGAAACAAAATTACATTTCAGATCAATTTTCCATCAGAGGGAGGGAGGTGGGCTGAAGCAAACGAGATGGACGGAGATAAGAGAATAAAAGGAGGTGTGTGTATGTGAGATAACTGTGTTATTGAGGGAGGAAAAAAACCTCTAAAACAATCAGCGGTGAGCAGATGGACGACGAAGAAACATCGGGAAAACGTGATGCGATGAAAAGTTGAAGTTTAGACGAAGTTTTACCACAAAGGACGATCAGATTTTATCTGTGTGAATTTGATTTTAAAAAATAGATTTAAATAAAAGTTAAAAATGTGTTTTGTTTCGACAAATAGTTAAATCCCATGTTAGCACCACCTTCTGGTCGGACCAGGGAAACATCAGACCAAGAAACTTCTCCTGAAGCATCATCTCCACAGGATCTAACTAAATTGGGACGAGTTTCCAACAGAAACAGGATATGTAGGAGGTACAAAACATTTTAGAGCAATTTGACCCACACACAACCACACATCATAGCTAGCTAGCTAATGTTACAAGGTAACACACACACTGTACCTTTATCTGCACCAACGAGACTGATGTGTTGCACCACAGGTGGAAAGTAAAATGTTTAAGAAGGTTTGTTCGGATGTTTGTCGGAGAAAATGACGTTCACATGAATCTAACAGCCACTGATCTGGAGGCCAGATGCTGTTAGCCTAGCTTAGCAAAGCTACATTTCTAAAGCTTTAAACTGACTATCAGGCTGTTTCTTAGTGAGGCTTCTTGGTCTTTACCACAGACTGTTTATCGGAGCTGGACGTGGTCATTGTGACATCACCTGTTTTGAAGCCAGGAGTTTGATATTTGAACGTGAGCCGGAGTTTGTGTGAACTAGCATCTAGTGGCTGGTGGTGGTATTGCAGTTTTTTGCACTTCAGCATTGGCCTCATTTTTGAGACCTGGTGGTTACACAATTTATTTACAGTTTTTGGTATTTACAGTGAACTTTACTCAGGACTTCTTACATGTTAATTATTACCTGATAATTATAGTTTCATTTCACAAAGGCTCCTGACTGTGATTCCTGATGATTCAGTCGCTGCTGATCTCAGAGGGATGAGTGGAAACATGAACCTCCTGATGGTTTTTAGGAGACGTGTTCACTGTCAGTCTGGAGTTCACCACATCAGACCTGTGCTTGATGCATGTGTAACATCTGTCCACAGCTGTAAACATCAGGTCCACCAGCCTCCATCTTCACAGCAGTGTTGTTCAGGGGCTCAGACTAATATGTGGAGCGTCTGATAATAACAGCCCCACCTGTTGTTTTATTAAAGATCAGATGTGATATGAAGGAAGTCTGTGCAGCTGCTCTGGACTTCACTGTTATTACAACACAACGTTATGAAGCCGCTGGACAGATGGAGGCTGTGATTTTCCACCAGAGACGTTTGTTCGTCTCACAGACTCTTTCTACAAATGGGCGGAGCAAGTGTGACATCACTCATTGGTTTGTGGGCTCATGTTTTGAAGCCAAAAGATCAGCATCTCAATGTGGTCATGTTGTTTTTTTGAAGCCAGAAGTGACTATATTTGGAAATGAAGTGAGGAGGTGGGTCTGACTCTTGAACCTGAGGACACTGTCCAATGGGGATGAGACTGGACTTCAGCACTGCTCTCATTGGAGACCAGGCTTGTCTTTCCAGCTGACCACGCCCCTAAATATTCCTCTTTTTGAAGACGAATATTTACTTAATGATGGAATTCAACTCTTTAGCTAGCTACTGCTACTGCTAGCCACATTTTTACCTTGTGATTTTAAATCTTAGTCACACTATTGGCTCACAGTTGGTCATATTTTAATGTAATGTAGTACATAGGTTATCTAGTAATGTTAGCTAGCTAGCTAGCTGTGGTGTTTGCTTGTGTTTCAGTGGGCCAGTTAAATTGCTCCAAACATTTTGTCCCGCCTACATATCCTGTTTTTGATGGAAATATGTCACGATACAGAAGTTAGATCCTGTGGAGATGATGTTTCTGGAGGACGTTAAAATGTTGTTTCTCATGTAGATTTAATGACCTGGGACACGGGACTTTACTTTTGAATTGACATAATGCTATTTGGTCTCGTTTTATGAACAAGACCAATAGATCCAAACTTCACAACAGGAAACATAAAAACACTGCATGTATCTCTTTTATAATGATGGTCAATGGGGGAAATGTTCTTTGTAATTCTTTAGTTGCAATACCACAACCCTCCACCGGGGCAAATTAGCAGTGATGGCTCCAAGTCCCTGCTCTTTACATGGACACACATACAGACTAAATCTGAGACCATAAACCATAAACGTCCTCATGTTGAATAAGTGGTGGCAATGCTTCCAGTGCGTCTTCAGGAAATGAACACAGGTAAACACGGCGCCCCCTCATGGCTGTGTCTGTGTTTGCGTAGACATGGCGTGGCTCCATCAGAGTCGAGGTTCTCCCAGACTCGTCCTGGTGGTGGTGTGTGTCGCCCTGCTGCTCGACAACATGCTGCTCACTGTGGTCGGTGAGTGCGCACACAAACACACACACACACACACACACACACACACAATGTGAAACAACAACAGCACAGATCGCTGCCCCCTGTAGGACAAACTTGTCTTTATCAATTGAACAGTGATTCAGGGGAGTACAGCACTTGCTTAGCGTGCCACCGGTCGCGAGGTTGATGAAGACTTTGAGCTTTAATAATAAGTTTGGACGATCAATCGCTGGCTCTTGGACAAACCACCAAACCTTAACCTCAGATGAACTCACAGACATTTTGGAAAATTATTAAATACTATTTTTTTTTTTTTTTTACTTTTTGCCAACTTTTCTTTGTATTTTCACATGTCACAGACACATGGCACAACTTTTAAAAAACTTTCTTTGATTTCTTTTTGTTACATTTTTTAAATTAATGAGTATTAATGAACACAATCAATATCATTTTGTAAAATAAAGTGTAATCAATATTTTATCTAATGAGGATAAAGAAAATGGCCATTTTTCATTTGAAATCATTGGAGAGTTTTTTGGAGTCAGCATCTAGTGGCCGTCGGGGGTATTACAGTTTTTTTTTAATCCCGGCTGCTTCATCCATTTCCATCAGTCTGTGGTTTCCATCCATTATGATGTAAATGTTAATAGATTAGCAGGTGGTGCTGCCCGGTAAAAGGCACCGGGCTGAAAACACATCTTCTACAAACGTCTAATGCACAAATTTCAAACTGCACCTGAACACAACTGGAAAGATGCAAGTACGCTCACGTTTTCAGCTGTCCACATACTTTTGGTCATGCATTCAGCCTCAGCTGCTGGAAACTGATCCGTGACGCAAATAAAAACCTGGAGGTCGATGCTGTCGTCGGCCATTAGAGTCAGAGCTGCATGTAAAGACTGGAGGTCCACACACACACACACACACACACACACACACACACAGAGTTTTTTTCTTCACCTCCTGACCACGAACTTTAAATTGTGCCTCTTCAGTTCACAGTTGTCTCTCTCTGTTTCCTCTCAGATAAATTATTTTCTTCTTCTGCTCATTTATCCTTCAGACGCTTCTGTCTGTGGTTAAAGCCTTTTGGGATTCGGGGGTTTTACAGGTGTAAATAGATATTTTTTAATTTTCAATAAAACCAAAACCATTTGTTGATCGTCTATTACTGTATTTTCTCAAATAAAAACTTTAGGGTTATGTTTGGTTGTGTTTAATTGGTTCAATCAGATTGCTCCAAATGTTTTGTTGCACCTACATATCCTGTTTTGTTACATCACTATACTGAAGTCAGATCCTCTACAAATGAAGTTTCTGGTGGATTTTGTTGTCATAGTTACAAGATAAACATGGACTGATCTTAAATCTCTGATCTCTTAAACTGTTGTGTTGACCCATCCATCCACCCAGACCTCCTCCTGACGCTGACCATGTGACTATAACTACATCACCTATTACTGCGTCCACCAGGGGGTGCTGTCACCTGGACGTAGACTGATGCTGAAACAACTGATGCTTCCTCTCATGGCCACTAGAGGTCGCTTCATATTAAAACGTAGCGATTAGTCGTAATTAAGTAAAATGTACTCTGCCGTTATTGTTGAAAGCATTTGTGTGAAATTTTTCATGATAAATATTCATAATCCAATGAAACCAGATTCATCACATGTCTCTTCAGGCTGATCCAGGATCAGCTTTTACAGTCTAAAAAAGTCCTGGGTGGTGTTAATCTGAACTGGGTAAATATTGGACTAACTACATGCTGGGTTAATTTAACCCAGTGAGACGAGCATAAAAATAAAATCTTTGGTACAAACAACAATATTTAAAACCAATGAAATTATTGGTAAAACACTAAATGATAGGGTGAAGTGTGTGGTCCTGGACACCAGATAAAACTGATGAGGATGAATCTGTTGTATGACTCCATCGATCTTCTTCCTCTAGTACCGATCATCCCAACTTTCCTCTACGCCATGGAGCATCCCAGCCCGGAGCCCCAGACCGCCCAGCCCTCCC
>OOFC01045393.1:0-28409 GCA_900323345.1 Pseudochromis fuscus
AAAAAGGGTCCTTGCGTCTTAGTGAAATCCTCCTTTAATAAACAGAAGTCCAAGTTTGCTTCCTTTGATGCAATTCTTTAAGGAAAAGGAGATGAAGTTTTCCTTTGACTTGTGTGTGTGCAGACTGTTCCTAACACTACCCGGGTAGTTCTAATGTGTTAGTTCTTATCTGGTTCCTTAATGAGTGGAATAAGCTGATGGTCCTGAGGTCATCTGAGGGCAGACCCACGGCTGGCCACACCGTGGTTCTGGTCCATCCACACTCTTGGGTTGGCTCGCCACTGAACCCGAAAAGGTTCAGATTCTGAATCCAGATCCAGTCCCAGTCTGAAGTAAAATAAAACCAATCTACACACATAGTGCAGAAAGCACAAATTACTATCTACTCTTTCTGTTCATCACTAGACCTCATTACTTATATCCATCATTCAAAGTATCTTTTCAGGTATAACCAGTTACTCAGATTATAAAGTATTCAATCCTTGTGAAATGAATTGATATGCATCACAACAAAAGTCTTTTAGTGCTATGAAAGAATTATCTATCATGAATTCCCATATCCATATTTCCATTTTACATAAACAATTAAATGATTTCCTTTTTTAAAGCAATATTTATCTTTTTAAACAGCTTTTACATGTAACTTATTCTTTTTTTTTTTTAATTGTACATTCTTTTAATCCATTCACACTTTGAAAACATCAAATGGACTATAACACCGTTACTGAATATATGCATTTTAACAACCAAATTGAAATAAATTAACCTGCATCTGTGCAACATCATAGTGAGTAAATACACCTTTAACAAAATAATACAAATACAAGAAATGGGTGCAGTGTACCTTTAGTGCTGCACCACACTGTCACTGTGCTATTAAATTAGCTCAGCTGAGATCGCTGCAGTATTAGCATTCTCACTGTATTGACAGTGATATCCGTTAGCATAGCGGCTAGCGCCATTAGCAATCTTTTCTTTTAAGATATTCTAACAGATAACGGTGATACAGTTTGTACCACGGTAGTGTTAAACATTAGGCATCAATACCATAACTCCGATTGGCTTTAAGAAAAGAATCAGAACAAGGCAACATGCAGGTTTAGCCTATTAGCAACACAGCACTATGCTTACCGGAGCTCAGAACGAGAGGACCAACAAGACAGATGCAGCTCCTCACGTTCACTTTCAGACACTAAATCAGTTCCTGATAAACAAACAACTTATTAGCGATTAATATGCGGATATTAATCATAGATTTATAACTTTTATATCGTATTTTCATACCGGGATGTCTTAAGCTTTGCAGGAGCGGCGTTCCAGGATGACGTCTCAGCCCGAAAAGGAAGAAACCTTGAACGCGCGCTAACATAGACACACAGAGTAGTTGCGCCACCCTCTGTTCCGGTGTGAGATTACACCTCTAACTGAGACATGTAGATTTAGTAGTCCTGTAGTTATGTGGGTTACACCATTAAAGGGCCCTGATTAAGTGTCTGATTGTTTTTGTTAGTGTAAAGCGTCTTTGAGCATTTGTTGAAAGCCCTCTTAAATTAAATTTATTATGATTACTATTAAATATAGGACAAAGTGCGTCACTTTTCAGGTCAATGCGGGATGCGTAACTTTGTTTTTAAATACGGGACAATTCAGTTTTTCAAGGGACAGTTGGCAACCGGAAACGTAACCCAGCCACAGCTAACGTTAGCAGCAAAGACCTTACCAATTTTGCGAGTCATAGCAAAGCTCTTCGTCAGACTAAACTTGGGGAGAACACCCCGCGTATGAGGAAGTCTGCTACCGGCAGGCTGTCGCAAATACAGCGCAATGTAAATGGAAAGGGATGCATCTGTTCAAGTCTGTTAATCCTTTACCTCTGAGCATAGTCCCGTGCTACGTCTACACATGCGTTTTTGGATTACTGTATGTAGCGTTATTAGCACTAAATTATAAAATTGTCTCATTAAAGGGGGTACCACCGACCATTTAAGATAAACACAATAATTTCAATAATTTCATCAGTCATAAGTCAGAAGGATCAGTTCTTCAGATCATTAAACATTCGTATTCAGACAAAAGAAATACTTCAGGCAACAACATGTGAGTTTTATGAATTTATTGAATAATAGTGAATTCTAACTAAAGAAGTGAGAATAATATATAGACTAGATAAATATGTGAATAAATGAAATAATAAATTGTTAACCAAAATCTGTGATTTAAACGGGTGGAATGATAGAATCTGAAATTTGGATGGATTATTTATGAAAGTTGATGGCCGCTCTAGAAGAAGAGTCCAAAGTGTGTGTGTAAGTATCCCTACCAAGAACATCACTGAAACCAGTCGCCTGACCTACGCAGCAGCAACAGTCATCCTAGAGATGCTGGGCTACAAGATGAAGAGCATGAGTAGGCCGAAGGAGCAGCCATGGAAAAGAAGACTCGAGGCAAAAATCAAGGCAACAAGGAGAGAAGTTAGCCCCCTAACAAAACTAAGCTGAGGTGTGAATCTCAAGAAAGAACTGCCCAAGAAGTACAGCAAGCTGTCCACAGCAGAGACTGCTAAGCAAAGGCTCACAGCCCCGGCTACCTGGCTGAAAAGATACAGCAGAGAAGTAGAGGCAAGATGTTCTCCACCAACCCAGCAAATGTCTACTGGGGTAACAAAATTCCAGCAGACCCACCCAGGGCTGAGACAGAACAATACTGGAAGAGTATCTGGGAGAAGGAAGCAACACATAACACCCAGGCCCAATGACTGACTGCCCTCCAGGCAGAACACAGCAACCTCCCAGAACAAGATCCAGTGGTCATCACTACAGCAGATATTCAGGCAAGAGTATCTCAAATGAAGAGCTGGACAGCACCAGGGCCTGACATGATTCACGCCTACTGGCTTAAGAAGCTAACCACACTCCATTAATGCCTGGCAGCACAAATGAACCAGCTGCTAACATCAGCGACCCACCCTGAGTGGCTAACCCATGGTGGGACAGTCCTCATCATGAAGGATGAAACCAAGAGACCAACACCATCAAACTACCGACCTATAACATGCCTTAGTAGTACATGGAAGCTCCTGTCAGGCATCATAGCAGCTAAGATGAGTAGGCACACTGATCAATACATGAGCAAAGCACAGAAAGGAATTGGCAATAACTCCAGAGGAGCCAAGCACCAACTACTGGTCGACAGGGCAATTGCGTGAGACTGTAAGACCAGGAACACCAACCTGTGCACGGCCTGTATTGACTACAAGAAAGCCTATGACTCAGTGCCACACACACGGATACTGGAGTGGCTGAAGCCGGACAAAATCAACAGGACACTAGGAGACTTCATCCAGAACTCGATGAAGCTGATGAAGACAACTGTGGAGACTTTCGCCACTTTCTAATCATTACTTTCCTACTCACCAGTCCAGTAGAGGTCTCTGTAAGTGTTGTTGTTTTTCACCTAACTTTGATTTGTGTGAAATATAATGAATGAGATGAGTAGAAGAGCAGTTGAGATGTGTAGAATGTAAATTAGTTACATTATTGTGTATAAAGGTTAATCTGTAAGTGACGCAGACATCTGTGATGTCTGATGACAACACAGTCTTGGCAGACAGAAAAGGAAAAGAAGCTTCCAGTGTAGGAAACAAGTGCTTGTTTGTCATCGTTTAATTGTTTTACATTGCTAAGAAGAAATTTGAAGTGCAACAAAACCTCTTTGGGACAGTTAGCCAATGGTATGTTTGCATGTGCAATGTTGTAGTTTATTAATTTCATGTTTGTTTTGTTTCTGGAATAACCCATTATGGAGGCTTGTGTTACTTTAGTTCTCATGGTGTCGGTGGAAGAGATGGAAGAATAAACGCCCATTAAAGCAGAAGAACCCGTGTCTGTAATTGTCCTTAAAAGAGCTACAGTCTCTCCTCTCTCACTCGCTGTCTCCTCTGCGCTGAATCCTACAGGTCAATAGGGGTGGTGGAGTGTGATTATTATTAGTGTCTTATTATTATTATAATCCTCTGATGATAATCATACGTGAATGAGCTCAGCTCCTGTACTCATCCATGAGTAAAGTGGGAAACAGCTCATGCCCCAGAAGGAAGTCACAGCGAATATAGTATATGTAGAGATGGGAAGTAGCAACGTACAAGTAACGAAGTATTGTAACGAAGTACATTTTTTTGGTATCTGTACTTTACTGAGCATTTATTTTTCTGAGTACTTTTTACTTGTATCCCCTACGTTTTAACACAAGTATCTGTACTTTTTACCCCGTACATTTTCAAAACAGGCTCGTTCCTTTTAATGCACGACAACAATAAAATTATTGTAATATTATTTAGACCAGAATTAAAAACATCTCATCTCCGCAGGCTCCGCCAATCGTATGAAACATTACTCACGGTTTCATACATCCCAACTTGTGATTGGCTCGCTGTCCATGATCGTTCTTTTCATTGGCGACACGCCAGGAGCTGGACAAACACAGCTAGCGATAGTGGAAGAGTAAAGTAATGAAAATACAGTTTTGGCTCTGGATCTCAGTGTAAACTTGTAAAACCAGGGACAGCACTTGTATGCACACCATAACTCCTCCATTAAAACATTATTACAAAGAGGGTGCTTTGTTCAGTCAATCGTGTTGTAACTGGAATATCCGCTGAAAAAAATTGTTTTTTTCATGGACTGATAGTAACAGGGTAACAGTAATTTGTTAACAGCAGCTAGCTTGCTAGCAGTCGGTTGTTGTGAACCGGCTACCTATGCAGTGCCGTACTGCGTGCTTTAATGCAACGTTAAAATTATATTTAAAAACTTTAGCTGAAAAAAAAACCTGAGCTCTGACTACCTGGTCGGTGGAACAGCTGATGGAGGTTGTAGGGAGAGCTCATACCTCCAAAAACATCGGAGCAAGTTTTTAACCAGGTTCTAACTTGATGGATTAATTACATATTTGAAGTCACAATCCTCAAACTGCTTACTGTGACACCACAACAGTGGAATTCTTAAGATTACTGAAGATCAACTTTCTCCTCCTTCTGACCACCAGCTAGCCTTGCTAGCCTTGGACTCATGCTGCAAAAATTAAAATAGATAAATTTAAAAAAATAGCTACCTTAAAGGAGGACTTGGACAGTGGGGAGACCATAATAATGTAGATAAAAACAATTACAGTTCTTAGTAATAGTAGTAAAACAGAATAATAGAAACACCAGCCATCATATTGCAAAACAACAAACACAGCAACAACAAGTCAGTTACCTTGGAATGAGCTTTTTTATTTACGTAGGAATAGGCTTCTCTTGAACTGTCATGTTTCTACAGTATCCCAGAATGAGCAAACCAAACTCTGGCTCTGAAAAGAGACTTTCATGTTTAAAAACAAGTGTCATCTGGATTTTAGTGGCAATATAGCAACATTTACCAACCGCCAAAACAGAAAAAGAAGAAAAAGAGCACCAGTTGGAAGATGAAACAGAAGAAAGAAGAGGAATCAGTGGTCGCTGGTGCTGGTTAACAATTTAGTGAGGCGTGTCTGAAGCACAATTTGGAAAATGAAGAATGACACTTATTATCTACCACAAAAAAACAAAACAACAGAGCATGAATTGTTTCCTTTAAAGAAACAACACAATGGCACAAAAAGAAATGTGGACAGAAGAAGAAGAACACAAGGAGATGAAAATCTCTCATGAGAAACTAATATTTTCTTTTGAACAGCTAACATAGCTTGTTTTATTTTTAATACAGTTTGTAGTTTGATAGCCTTCATGTGGTTGTAGGACACAACATCATTGACAGTCTATATGTGGAAAAGATTGTGGCACCTGAGGGCCACTGTAGCTTCTCATACATACTAGGAAGGGGAGGGTGGGGGAGCGGGGTTTCAATTTGTTGCAGTCTGGAGCTTTGCCACAAGATGACACTAAATGAGCACATTTGTAACTTCCGTTTGTTTTCTTTTGTTAGCTGTTGCGTGCCACTGTGTGTGCAGTTGTGTATTAGCAGACAATAATCTAACAACAGAAGTTCTCATTTCAGTGGTGTGCCTGTAAACTGGGTCTTACTTGAGACAAAGAGTGGATACCACTTTTTCAGGCCTTTATCTGTGAGTGAAAGTAACAACTGAAGGAGAAACAGTTGAGTGTGTGAGCATTAATATCATCTCAGCTCCCCTCACATCTTGGCAGTTGTGGTGGGCACTAAGACAGACTGCACAAAGTATATAATCCTCAGACAATAAAGGTGGTGACAAACCAACAACTTGTTTAGTTTGAAGTACCTTCAGTATCTGAAGGACACTGTATCTGTTGTTGGCAACACTGCTTTTGAGAATCGTGAAAACATTCTTTAATCAATCTTAAATGCATCATCTTGTGCTTAGGCTTGACTGAGCTGATACAATTTTCCATTTACTGTACCAGAAATCAAGCTACCTATTCCAGACAGTAGTACTCATCATCTGTTTACAGCAATACATTCGGGCTAATTTGACCTGGACTTCGCTCTTTCAATATCAATTCAAAGACACGTTTCCTGGAAGGATGGAGTATCTATAAAAGTGATGCATGTCCCACCATAACACAAAACGACCCACGAGCCTCCTGCCCTAGTGACATTCAGAAATGACAGCATAGACACAGGTACACATGCAAAAGTTCCCGTGTGTGTGTGTGTGTGCGCGCGCACTACACACACACAGTTGTGATTCCCTCAGCCCATCCCATCAGAGAAGTGAAGCCTTTTAATTATCTGCTGATTACCTGTTAGATCACCTTAGCTAATGGAGAGCAGCTCCCTAGGGAGCCATCCAATCTAACTCTCATCACACACAATGGGCTCCTCTTCACTGGAGAGAGTAGACTGAGAGTGTGAAAGAAGTGTATAGTGGATGTATGTGTGTGAAAGCAAGAGAGATAGACAGAGATTCCCTTTAAGGCAGATGCTGAGATTAGTACTGAGAATTGCTGTCTATTTATTCCTCAATACACCAAATTACCATCACAGACTGATCTACACACACACGGCAGACTTCAATGTGCTTTCTTATAGCACAGCAACAGTAAAGCATTGCTTTCACTGTTCATTTGCTCTTTATTATTTTGTACTGTTGTTCTATAACTGTATATAGACTCCACCAGAATGATATTAATGAAATGCAAAAATATTGTGTATAGGCAGAGGGCTCATTAAGGCTTTCCAAAAATCTGCATGAACAGAGAAAAAGGCATCAACCCAAACATGGTAGTGAAGCTACTAGACTAGAAAATGACAGTAAAAGTTCATTCTGATGAAGGTCTAAGGACTGAAACAAAGTAACTGACAATGTGCCAGGTTATTTTGCTGTGTTCACAGCCAATATGTTTCGATTTAGGACAAGAGTGCAAGAACATTGTATATTTTTCACAACAAGTCTTGATACAGTGCTCTCTTTAATTTTCTTGCTAATAACACACAAATTCTAGATGAAATCCACAAAAAACACTAACCAGTATCCACTGAAGATTTGCACTGTCAATCAAACACCTGTTGCATGTACGTGATTATCCCAGTACCGCTTTCAGTAAATTCAGACCATTTTTGACTTCATAGTATGTAGTATTAAAGTGGAACAGATGAGTCTCTGTTGGTCACATCATACATTTTTTTTCCATGGTGTCATGTAAGTTAGTAATACCCTCTTTGTGGAAATCCTATTTAGTAATTACCAAAAATCCCAGAAGAAAAACTCCATTTGTGCTTGCCCTTTAGCAGTTTAGATACATAAATAACACCCTATTTTTCCACTGTCATCACCTGGTCTTTCCTGAGCCCGCGCTACATTTTTTTCTGACCAGTCTTCTCTACACAATTTGTTTGGTCCTTAACTCAACATCATGTTCTTCAAACCATTTCTGAAGAATAGTCCTCATTCACCCATGTCATAGAGTTTTTTTTCATAAATTTGTTCTCAAGAAGGTTCTAACATAGGAAAAGTCATTGTCAGATTTTCAAAGTGCTCTTAAAGAGCTTTAAACCGCAGAAATTTTTTTATATCTGTGTTCCTTCAAATGCCCCATAAATGCCTATAAAATGTCATGAGACTGCATGGCCATGTGCAGACAGAAGTCACAGAAGCTGAACAGAGAGGTCCACATGATAAAACAGTTAAAATGAAAATGTAAACACAGCGAAGAACATTATTTTACATCTTTTATAGTTAGGTGTGCAACATATGCAAACTTTTCCACATTAAACATTTAACTCTTTAACTCTCCATAATCTAAAACATAACTTAGATTATGGAGACCTGTTGTATATGAATGCCTCAGCTCAATGTCTTCGGAAGATTGACACTGTTTATCATGCTTCATTGAGGTATATCACCAACTGTAAAGCTTTGACTCATCATTGTGAATTGTATTGTCTTGTGGGATGGCCTTCTTTGTCCACCAGGAGGTTGGGACATTGGTACACTTTTATTTACAAGGCCATGCTTGGTCTACTGCCCTCCTACATATGCAACTTAATTACACGAAGAGGTGCTGATTCTTATGGCTTATGTTCCAGTGATCTCTTGTTGCTCTGTGTTCCTTTTGCTCAAACTGAATTTGGGAAAAGAGCTTTTATCCACTCTGCTCCCACAACATGGAATATGCTGCAGAAAGACTGGAGATTGACTGACTTTATCTCATTGAACAGATTTAAAACCCGACTGAGAGCACTTGAAATGGACTCTTTACATTGTAATTGTTTTATGTAAATTGATAGATATTGTTTGTATGTTTTTATTGTGACTGTTGTAACTTTGCTGCCTCTTGGCCAGGACTCCCTTGAAAAAGAGGTTCTTAATCTCAACGGGACTTTCCTGGGTAAATAAAGGTTAAAAAAAAAACAAAAAACTGAACAGTGAGATTTCTTCTGCTGTTTGTTCACCATACATATTCCCCCTTTTTCACATAAGAAAACAAACAACCACATCTGGAAGGGGAAAACAATTCTCACAGTCCTTACAAGTCCAGCCTGACTACTGGTTTACTCACTGGGCCAGAGCGAGTAACCGGACCAGTCACTGGTGTTACAGTGACTGGTGTCTCTTTGGCCTGGGTCACAACAGTGCTCTGACTCTGTACTGTTGCAACATCTTCATCCCTTTGTCTGACAGATGTGGGTGATGGTCTGGGCACGACCATTAGGTGGCGCCTGTTCCTCCTGTCGCACTCACCTTGGGCTGTTTCCACTATATAGGATCTGGGTGTAGAATCGGGGCTATGGACAACAGCTGGCATTATCCATTGTTTTTTGTCCATCTAATTTTGTGAGAACTGGATCTGTCGGGCTCAGCGGGGGAAGGGCCCTCACACCTTTCCTGCAGTTGTAGAAGTACGCCTGCCTTTGTTTGACGGTGGCCTGAGCCTGCTTGACAACATCCTTGTTAGCCCAAGTTGGTTTGAGATTGTAGCTTTGAGCCTGGCCACTACCTGACTGCTTGTGGTTGTTGGTAGATGTAGGATTTCTAAATATCTTGAGTAATATTCAGACGCGATCAAATAATTTTGCTTTTTTAAATTCACACAGATCTATGGCTATCTTTTGCCATGATCTAGATGGAAGCACACTTGGCATCAGTGGCTCTTTCCTCTGTGTGTGCTTTTTCTGTCCACAGAACATGCACTGCTGAACTTTCCTGGTAATGTGTTCTGACATTTTGGGCCACCAAACACCCTCTCTCTACTCTTAACTAGGCCCTGGTGCCCATCATAAATTCTCTCCAAAATCATCTCTCTCATGGCTACAGGAATGACTATGCAGTACCCTCTTGTCACTAAACCCTCTGTCTCAGACAACTCTCCTCTCACCTGATAGAAGTCTCTGACGAACTCAGGAACTCTTTCGGCGTATGCTGGCCAGCCATGCCTGATGAAGTCCAAGATGGTCTGGAGCTGTGGATCCTCTCTTGTTTTCTGTTGAATCTCCTTCATCCTCTGAGGTGTGGCTGGCACTTTCCACATGACAACATCGATGTGTGCCGCCACGTCTTCATGTGAAGCTCGATCTCCAAACTGTTGCTCTGTGCCCCGGGAGAGAGCATGTGCCACTGCTAGTGTTTTGCCTGGAGCATACTCAGCAACAGCATTAAGCCGCATAAGCTTCATCAAGAGTCTCTGACATCTGATGGGAACATTGTCTCGGCCTTTAATGTCAGGAACTGGGAAAAGAACAAGGACCCAGATGCAGACACCAAGGCGAGAGCAGGTTTATCAAAAGTTGTTTTAATTTAGTGTTTCTTAAGACCGTGGCGAAGACCGTGGCGACCCTCTGGCCAGCAAGCATGAAGTCGGTATCGGCGAAGACCCTCGGGTGTGACGAGACAACTCAAGACAGGTGTGACAGGGCAGACAGGAAACAAAGCTTGGGCAAGAACACACAAAGAACAAGACTGTCAAAATAAAACAGGAAACATGGAACATGAACTATAACCAGACCAGAAACACAGAAAGAGACAAAGACCAAAAATAACCATTGAAATCAGAACAAGAAACAAGAGTATATACAAAACTAAATACAAGAAATCATAACCCTAATCAAAACTAACTAAAATACATGGAATCATGACATTTATTGTTTATAAGGGGGATGAGAGGCTTATGATTGGATACAAGCCTGAAGCTATCAAGCCTGTATAGGTACTTTTCAAAACGTCCACAGGCCCAAACACTGGCCAAACACTCTTTTTCAATTTGGGCATACCTGGTCTCAGTGTTACTCAGGCGCCTGGAACAGGAGGCTACAGGCTTCCAGTGATCCCTGTGTTGTTGGAGTAAGACACCTCCCAGCCCATAACTGCTGGTGTCTGCTGATACCACAGTTGGCTTGGTGATGTCGTAAAAAGTGAGTACTGGGGCAGAGGCTAATGCATCTTTAAGTTCCTGGAACGCCTCCAATTGTGCTGGCCCCCACAACCACTCATTCTTTGTTTTCAGTCAACCAGTGGCTGACCCACAGTTGAGAGCTCTGGCACATACCTTGCCAGATAGTTGAACATCCCCAAGAACCTTTTGAGTTCTCTTACATTCTGGGGCTGGGGAAAGTTCTCTATCCCCCTCACTTTGTCTGGATCGGGCCTTATCCCCGTCCCATCGATGAGGTGACGGAGGAAGCGGACCTGTGTCTGACTGAACTTGCATTTTGTCTTGTTCAGTTTCAGGCCTGCTGCTTCAGTGACACTCAGGACTTCCATCAGCCGCTGATTGTGGACCGTGGACAAGTATGTCATCCATGTAGACCTCTGTTCCTTCCAGTCCTGCCAGTGTTTCTGCCATTTTCCATTGAAAGATTTCAGGGGAGCTTGTTATTACAAATGGGAGACAACGGAAAGCGCACCTCCCAATTGGGGTAATAAAGGTTGTGAGCCCCCTGCTGTCCTTACGTAGAGGGATCTGATAAAACCCGCTGGCAACATCCAGTGTGGTAAACACCTGTGACCGGACGAGGCATGGCATTATCTCCTCTACTGTCGGCAGCACATATTTCTCATGTTTCACTGCTCAGTTGAGTCATCTCAGGTCAGCGCAGACCCTGACCTCCTTCCTGCTGGGCTTGAGAACTGGCACCATGGCAGAGCACCACTCTGTAGGTTCAGTCACCGTATCCGTCTGTCTGTCTGCACTGTATAAGGCTGAGCAGCCTCTTGTAATGTTATCTTGAACGGCTCAGTTTTCAGCAACCCCCCTGAATTGAACACACCTCCTTCAATAAGCAGTTGCATTTCCCTTGAATCACGTACACAGGGAAGGTGTACTGCTTCTCCTTGTAGCTGGTGGTAGCTTGAAACTGTCCCATGCATTTAAGCCTTCCTCCCCCAGCCTTGTGAACAGAGTGTCAGGTGGTTTAAGTTCAATTCCAGGCTTCATTTTGTAAAATGTCCACTGATCAATAACAGTAGCGTCAGCTCCAGTGTTAATTTTGAAGGCTATAACCTTGTCGCATATGGTCAGATTGGCAGTCCACTCATCCTGATCATCCTTACTGCCAACCTTGCCTTCCTTCCTTGGAAGTTTAAGTTCTCTGTAACTTCCCTTACAGCTTTGGAATGACATGCTCGCTCCCAATGTCCTTGTTTCTTACACTTGTTGCACTTACTTTTCAGTGTGGGGCACCTCCTCTCCTCTGAGTGTTTGGTTTTGCCGCATCTCCCACATTCCTCTAGTCTGTGGGTCGGTTGGCTGCCTTTGCCTTGCATCATCTTTCCTCTTGAATCGGCCAACGGGGCATTGGACAGCATTCATGTTAGCCAGCTGTGCCCCGAGCTGGTTGGACTGGAGACTAACCTGCCATGCTATCTCCTCCGCCTGGCGCACCTGCTCCACAACACACGCCAGGGTCAAGTCCACCATGAGTTGGAACCAACGGGAGAGCTCTTTGTCTTTCATGCCCACAACAAGGCGATCTCTGATGTGCTCCTCCCTCTAATCGCCAAAGTCACAATGTTCTGCCAGCTCATACAATGTGTTTATGTACAACTCCGCTGATTCACCTGGCTGCTGGCTCCTCTGGTAAAGACATGCCCGCTCATGAATTACGTTGCGACGAGGCACAAAATAGTCATTAAGCTTTCTCATAACGGCCTCATAGTCCTTTTTCTCATCCTCCATTGGAAACTCGAACAAACTGAATATCTTTTCAGTTTTGGCTCCCATTGCATATATCAACAAACTCCCTTGAATCTCCCTGTCGTCCTTGTTTAGCTTCATAGCCAGCTTGAAATCATCATGAATTATAACCATGTTGTAAAAGGCTAATTAATTTGAAAATGTTGTACAAACTGCTGTTGAACTTGGACAGCAGGTCTGGTATTGTTCCCAGGTGTAGGTTAGGATGCATACACTCGGGTTATGAAATGAAGTGTTAGTGTAGCTTTTTTAAATTTTACAGAGCCCCTAAAGGGGATGAAAAACAAAAAAATGATGGGTGAAAAAAGAGAAGTACTTCGAGATCTCGCAAAACAGTATTGTGATTGAGCCCAGGTCAAAATAAAACTCAATGAACTTCTCCCACTCCATTGTCTTGTCTATATTGTTTTATTTTGTAATACATTAAGAGCAATGGACACGGGTTTGATAGTAACAATTTCGCCATTTGCACTGATATACTAGTCCACGTCATTCATACACGCAGACCTAACGGATCGCACGTCCACATGCTTATATTTATTTATTTATGCAAAGTAGGTCGGAAGCCGCTGACCTACGACCCAGTCATGACAAGCAGTATCGCTGATTTTTCCTCAGCGTTCAGGATGTTAATAAAAAGAGTAATGGAGGACGATTTGGAGTGTTTCCTGCATTTGAGAGAGGTCCCAAATGAGGACATTTTACAGATGATTAGATGAGTAGTAATATTCCTTTTGCCGGCAATAAATGACATCAGCACCCTAAACAGAGCATGGATGACCCAATTATAGTTTTGCTAGATCTCACAATACTTGTCTTTTTTTTTTCACCCATCATTTTTTTCCATGTCCCTTTAGGGGCTCAGTAATATTTTCCAAGACCATAATGCTCTGCAAAATAAATTTAAAAAATACACAAATTGATTAAAATAATGTTGTAATTTAAATCCTATTATACAACTGTAGAAGTGAAAAATGTACTGGATAAATGTATCACCACTCAACTGTGTGTAAGAGTGCTCCAGGGTGTTTGTAGATTTTGTTCTTACCTTAGAACAAATCTGAGCTAACATTGGTGAATGCCAAAATCTTGTTAAGAATTGTGTAAGTGACATCTAAAAATGTAAGGTTAGCTTTTCCATTCATATATCTCAGGCAGTTCAGAGTTTTAAAGTTTTTTTCAAGATCAAAACTTTGACAGTTTTGACGGACCTCTTCCGTCTTCATCAGAAAAACATCATCTTGATGTTGGGGGATGACGTGCTTTATCAGCTGATGTTACTGAGGTGTGGTCGACCTGTCAGTTGACCACACCTCCTGCTGTCCAATCCCCCTTCCCTCAGGTCGGCACAAAGGTGTGGGACAGGTTGTATGTTGTAGGTTATCTCCACCGCTTCAACGTTAAAACCGATTCACGCAAGAACATTAAATTCAGCAATACTCTGCAGAAGGAATAAACGGAAAACCGTATCATAAACTCGAAAAGAATCCAGAGTCATCTGTGCTGAAGAGAATCGGTTCCCACATTGGATCTTGGAAGAGATGGAGATAACCTACAACCAACAACCTGTCCCACACCTGGAGTGCCATCCTGGAGTGGGGGGGACAATCGCACAACAGTAACAGTAACATCAGCTCATAAGGCACATCATCCCCTGACATCAAGATGACATTTTTCTGATGAAGCCAGAAGAGATCTATCTAAACTGTTGACGCTATTTAAAGAAACATAAGAACTCTAAATTGCCTGAGATATATGAATGGAAAAGCTAATAGTTAAACAAAAAGGCAAAATGAACTTCCTTTCTCTACACTTACAAATAGTTGGTGAATGAGGCCCAAAGTTTGTAGTGTGTCCGAGTGCAGTGCCATTAGGAAATATTGCTGCTATGAAGAGCTGTATGTTGTCTGCAAGAATGTTTAGGAAACTACTGTGTCAAACTAACATCTACATGAATTGCAGGATCCAAGCTTTCCCAGAAGAACAATGAGCCTCATTCACCAAGCATTCGTAAATTTGATCTTAACCCCACTCACGCACTCTTAAAAAAATCCGTCTGACCCACACCTGGGAACAACAACAGCAATTGCAGCTGTACTTGCTGAAGCCTTTGGTTTGTCTTCTCCAGGTTTTCTAGAACTGTATCAGAATCGTACCTGATCTCAGATACGGTCCAGATGTGGGTCGGTTCATTCTGAGACAGGCGATAAACCACTGGCGCTGGGTCGACATCTGTGTCCAGACCACAGGCTGTATACAGTGTATGGTCCAGGTGCGCTGTGACAGTGGACCATAGACAGATCAGTTGAGAGCTCTGACATTTACTTAATAACTCTGTTCTGTTTTTTGTTTTGTTTAAGATTAAACCTTATCTTTAACTTCCTGGTTTGTGTAGCACACACATTGAATGAGTAACAACATCCAATATATATTTTATTGTGTTGCTTTATAATATCTACAACCGGTGCTACAAAATATTTCAGGTGATTTGTTCACTTCCTGCAGCATAGTGCTTCTGTGGACCAACTCTCACAAGCATCAGTGAGCCATTTTGTAGCTGCAAACTATTGTACACCAGGAACCCCCCACAATTTTCTGATGAGATATCTCCACAAAGTTTGGTCCTTGTCAAAGTTGCTCAGTTTCTTGCGTTGCCCACTTCCAACACATTCATTTATACAAAAGACTATTTGCTTGGTGGCTAATGTATCCCACAACTTGAGAGGTGCCCCTGTTACCAGATATTCAAGGTCATGCACTTCCCCAGTCAGTGTTTATAAAGTTCTTACTTCTCAGTGGATATATTATGTAGTTGAAATTATCTTACTGTAAAACCATACGTACACTAAAATAAAAAAAAAAAACATCTTTTGGGGGTCTTGCTAAAATAGTTGAGTAATGTTTCAGCTGTACACAACTCAAATTTAAAAGGTGTCACAATGGATTACAGATTAAATGATGAGATGTAAGAACTACATTTGGGGTGTACGTAGGTGTGTGTGCATTAGGGTCACCTATTTTTCCCCTTTTTCTAATCTCCTTTTCAACCTGTCCCCTGATGGGAGTTTCACCAACCAGTCTGCTTGCTTCACAGGCAGGTCTGTATAGCGCTTTAAGTGTTACCTGTGTTACCTGTTACCTGTGTCGTCAAATTTTGATTAACATTCAATTTGACCAGAATTCTTACATGGGAATCCTGACTGAGGATCCGTGATTAGCAATAAATGAACCTTATAGTCCATTCAAACCTCTCAGTAGTGGAATCAGTGCAGATAACCCTTTGCTGTTCAGTCACATTACAGCTGAAGACAGGATAAATAGAGTAGGACATTTCATCCATGACAATATCCCTCCTGGCATCACACCTCTGCATTTCTCCTCTTGGTGCCAAGGATGACTCTTGTTTCAGTCTCACTGCATTCTAGTCATGGTAAGGCACCTCCCTCACTAAAAACCACAGCAGGACAAGACAACAAGCTGATGGGGATGCAACCATCAAGCACAATTCCCTGACAACCTAATCCAGACCCGGGGCCAAGTGAGTCAAACTGAACCTGTCTGGAAAAAAGTCCAGGCTTGGTATGGGGGGAGCTATAAGATTACAGTGTATCGTTCCTGGCCAGGGAGAAAATGAAAGCCTCTTTTCCACCGTGTTTCCTCATCAGGGATAGCCTGGCCTGAAATCAGAGTAATGGTGCTACAAACACAGCAGCATGCCGAGATGAGAGGGAAGGTTTCCAAAGACGCCTGACTGCAGCATCAAACAGTAAAGACACACGGGAGGAGAGATAGAGGAGGAAGAGAGAGAACGGGTGAGGGAGGAAGGGAGAGGGAGGCCCTGGAGTGGTGCCAAGTTCCCAAGGTAGTGTACAAGTATCTTTAGAAGCCGGGCGTCTTGTTAGCTAATACATTACACCAATCACGGCCAGCTATCTTAAGCTACAATTAATCTGTGCGCTGGCACAGGCTGATAGGACAGCAACATGCTGTTTCTTAATTAAAAGCAAACGGATTAAAAATGATTAATAACGGTATTAAATATTCTCATGGACTACAAGCGCGGGGAAATCAGGGGGCTTTCTTATGCGAGCTTAAAACGAAGAAGTCATTAACGGCGGGCCCAATCTCCCTAAGCCAGGGCTTTACTTTGTTTGGGATCACAAGTTGCTTATTTCATGAATATGCATTTTGCCCCTATCAAGTCGAGACCAAAAGGCAATATCGTGGTGTGGCTGTGGTGTGGTATTTCCTCCCCCCCCCACCCAGTGACTGTGAAACTTTGAGTTTTTGATTTGTGACATTTCCTGGTCTGTCTTTGTAGCTGAGGCCTCTGTGTTAACTGCTTACTGGCCACAGGCTGCCTGGATCTAATGACACATTTAGTTTACCTAGATATAAAGAACCCTGAATGTAGGTATGACATACTTGGGTTACAGCTTTTGCATGTTTGTGTTTCAGAGGTCACATTCTAACCACTTCTACAGAACAACCACCCCGTCCCCCAACACTACATTAATGCAATGGCAGCAGTAAAATACACAACAAGGTCTATCCCCACTTATGATGGATGGTTATATTTAATAGCAATGCTTTTGTTTGGTTGATTGACTGAAATATTTGTTCATGGCCACACTCCTAACCTTTACTCCTAACCTTTTAGAAGGTCATGCACTTCCCCAGTCAGTGTTAGGTTAGGGTTAAAAAGCAAAACAGATAAAGATAATATAATAAAGTTGTTTTCTTACCTCTCAATATTATGCAGCTTACAGCTTAGGGACAAATATTGTGCTTTTTCCTCCACTGCACTTACAACAGCTAGTTACCTCACTACAAGTCTGTGACAGTCACCTGCTCCTTCCAGACAGACTCAGTGACTTCTATGCCTGGTTTGAAGCACTTAGTCCATAGTCCTGCCTGCAAGTCTCCCCCACAACCCAGAGACCAAGCAGCCTCTGTCCACAGTCGATATGAAGACGACCCTGTCCAGGATCAATCCTCACAAGGCTGCAGGACCAGACAACATACTTGGGCAAGTACTGAAGAACTGTGTAGAACAACTGAAGGAGATCACAGATATCTTTAACACCTTGCTGAGGCAGGCACTGGTCCCAAAGCGTGGTTGGTTTTTTTGGCATGGGCATGATGGTCAAGGTTTTGAAGCGGAGTGCTGTCAGTCATAATTCTGTGCTTTGAATGACTAGTTATGCAGCACATTAAATCAATCTTCCAACCTACACTTCAGCTCTTATAGTTTGCTTAGTACTCCAATAGATCCATGGAAGCGGTTGTATCCCTGGCTCTGTACCTGGCCCTGACACACTTGGACAATACGTACAGGTATGTCAGAATGCTGTTCATAGACTTCAGTTCAGCTTTTAATGGCATCATTGCATTACAGCTCATGGGGAAACTAAACTTCCTGGGCATCAACACATCTTTCTGCAATTGGGTTCTGGACTTCCTTACAGAGAAACCACTGACAGTCTGTATCAGCAACAGGCACTGCAAGTATCTGTACCACATCCAATTGCACATGTGGAACTTTCTATATTGTAAATCAAAATTATTCAATTGCTGTATAGCAACATATTTTTTTTCCACTAAAAATACAGACACACTCTATTTATATATTGCCTATATATTTATGGGCAATATGTTTACATTCCAGTATTCCTCTATATATCGTTATTGTCTGTACTTTTGTAGTGGTAGTTTACAATTCAGTATCTCTATATATTTATATTTTTGTATTTTTGGACTGGTGATTTACATTTTAGTATTTATATATTTAGAAATAGATATATTTGTATTTTCTGTGGTAGGGCAGTTGCTGAGTGGTTAGCACTGTCACCTCGCAGCATGAAGGATCTGGGTTTGAATCTCGGCTAGGACCTCACTGTGTGGAGTTTGCATGTTCTCCCTGTGCATGTGTGGGTTTTCTCTCACTGTGAGGTGAATTGATGACTCTAAACTACCTGTAGGTGTGAGTGTGGATGCTTGTCTTTGTGTTAGACCCCGCCTCGCACCCGTTGCCAGCTGGGATAGGCTCCAGCAGACCCCTGTGACCCAATTTGGATAAAACGGGTACAGAAGATGACTGACTGAGATTTATATTATCTTTATTTTTGCACTGGTAGTTTAGGGTTCAGTATTTTTCTATATATTGCTGTTTCTATTAAGATTGCTCATATTTTTTTGCACTGGCAGTATTTTTTGTCTGTTTTATGTTACTCGTAACACAGTAGGAAAGCAGAACAGTATTTCACACCTTGTGTTTCAACATATTGTGAAAGTGACAATAAAAGGTTGAATCTTTTAGCAATAATGTCAGTCTAGATACAGCTTTATCTTCATAACATGAAAAAAAATTATACAGATCTAAATGCTTTTGTAAATTAGCCTTTACTGCCCCACATTGTTAAAAATCGTTTTTTTTCATTGACTTATTAGTAAAATGCATTTCAATATGGGAGTGATACATGTCCTCTGCCACTCTAATCAAAATGACACCTGAACACAATTTAATAATTTAAATCCTAGCTCTTTGCGCTAGTCTGGAAAGCTCCATCTTCTTTTCTCCAACAACAGGCTGTGAAAAACATCATTGAGAGCCTGCGACTACAATTACTGCTTCTAAATTCAGCATTGCTGTAATCAGGCCCTCTGGTTCTGTGTAATTTAAATACTTATGGCTTGTGCCCAATGGCTCCTGTGCCAAGCCTGAGTGTTAGCTGTAATTGACCATACAAGCCTTTTCTCCCCTTTTCTCTGCTAATTTCATAAGGGCTATTTTTAAAATGTCAATTATAAAGCAGATTAATGTATCTTAAAGTAAGATTAGATGCATTTTGGCGCGAATCACAAGGCGTTGGTTTGATTCCATTTCGTGCCTCTATTATTGAGCAGAAAAGTCTTTCTGCTTCAGTTTTACATAGTACAAGCTGAAAGGAGTACACTGGTGGGTTTTGAATGTTATTCAGCCAAACACACTGCAGTTGTTGATATGGTTCCTCTTTGATTATAGCAGTTCAGAGGAGTTTTTCTTTGCACACGTATTGCCCTAACACACACCTTTGTAACAACTCTGAATGAGAAACAAGGTGTTGATGTTGTCATTCCAGAGGGAGATGGACTTGTTCAGCAGCTGAGGCCGAATAGAAGGAGGTAGCCAGCATCCAGGGTTTTGTTTAGAAACCAATTACTTTGAAGCTTCTCAAATTGATTTCATTTGCCACCGCTGCCAGGCTCTCTCTCATTCCCCTCCCCTGTCTCTTAAACATTTCAAACTCTTACACCTTCACTTTTCCTCTTTTTCCGCCCACTTTACTTCTTATTTCACTCCAGTCATTTCACTATTTTCTTGTAGTTTTTTCTCTCCAACCATCGTCTTTTCCTCTTTTACCAGGTGATATTGTGGGTGTGTGTTGCCACTGGGTCTGTTTGCCTTTGTGTGAGATCTATGTTGTGTCACAATATCATCACATGATATTATTGTTATTGAGAGCTATGTACTAAAAAACAATTCATCATAATTTCAGACTTTTTAAAGAAAAAAATGAAACAGTAAAATTCATATATTTCCCAGTATAATACTGTTTTCTTAGTCTACATAATTTTATATTTTTACATATATAATTATATTGTGTTTAATTTTCAAATATCTTTAAAATTATTGAGGTTTTCACAACAACAAAAATGTGTTTAACCTTTAATCAGTTTCATTTTTCTGAAATATGTAAATATCTTTCAAATGACAAACCCATGTACAATGAAAACTACAAACTATATTGTAATTTTGGAAAAAATACTGTGTGTACCATTGATGTGCTTGCAGTGAATACTGGGTAGTGTAGGCCTATCCAACAAAATATAAGCTATTGTAGCTCAAGTTACTGAAAGTTGGTTCACTGAAATATTTGCCAAAACACCTTTTTTTTATCTTTTCTTTATTCCTGGCCTGAACATAAATGAATATTATAATTCATTGTCTTATTCATCAACAATCACATTATGAAAATGACTGTAAAGTGGAAAACAATTAGAAGGAGGCTGAAAAATAATGGACTTATACTGTTCTTCACTGATTATTGTTATATATCAAATAAACCAACAGGAGTTCAACCAGCACACATACAAAGTGTCATGATTTGGCTGCTGGATGGTTTTGTGCTTTGATTGAAAAGGCAGAGCACCAACAACCTGGAGACCAAACAATCTGAGAGAGATGAAGCTTAATTGATGATCAAACACCCACCAGGTGTAAATGGCTGTTTTTGCATCATCTGTATGAGTGTGAATGAGTTTCTCCACATGCACCTTTTGTTCGTGTTCTCAGTATAAGTGAGTGTCTGCATGAATGACAGTCTGTGTGTGTGTATATCTACTATATGTATGCATGCATGCGTGTGTGTGTGTGTGTGTGTGTGTGTGTGTGTGTGTATGTATGTGTGTGCATGTGCACGTGTGTGTATAAACAGGCAGCATTACCATTAAGACCAGACAAGAGATTTCAAAGACCTGAAGAGGTTCTATTCATGCCTGAGTCTTTCATATTGACCTCAGGGTGAGAGGAAGACAGAAAAACACATGCTCTGTACCGACAGGATGAAAGCTGAGACACACACACACACACACACACACCCACAAACACCCACAGTGAGCAAACACCTTTCACAATGAGCTCTCAAAACTTGTTATGAAATTCAAATCCAATCTCAGCAAACACTGCGATACATATACAGTGAGGTAGGAAGTATTTGAACACCCTCCGATTTGGCAAGTTCCTCCACTTAGAAATTTTGGAGGGGTCTGAAATTTACATCATAGGTGCATTGTTACTGTGAGAGATGGTATTTAAAAAAATTCAAAATCAAGAAATCACATTGTATGATTATTAAATAATTTATTTGTATTTCTTTGCTGCACATAAGCATTTGACACCTGCAAAAATTCTGGCTTTCAAAGACACCTTACTCTGCCTTTAAAAAATTCACCTCTATTCCACTTATTAATCTAAATTAGTAGCACCTGTTTGAGCTTGTTAAAGACACCTGTCCACCCCACAGTCAGACTCCAACTACAACCATGGGCAAGACCAAAGAGCTGTCAAAAGACACCAGAGATTGAAGTTGTTGATCTCTACAAGGCTGGAAAGGGCTACGGGGCAATTGCCAAGCTGCTTGGTGAAAGTAGATCAACTGTTGGAGCAATTGTTAGAAAATGGAAGAGGAAAAAGATGACTGTCGGTCTCCCTCAGACTGGGGCTTCATGCAACATCTCACCTCATGGGGTATCACTGATGATAGGTGAGGAATCGGCCCAGAACTACGTGGGGGGAGCTGGTCAATGACCTGAAGAGAGCTGGGACCCCAGCTTCAAAGATTACATTTGGTAGAACACTGTGCCGTCATGGTTTAAAATCATGCATTGCACGTGTAGCTGGAGGGCTGTCTCCTCCTTGCCACTGTGCTGCACTGTGCCAGGCGTGCAGCGCTCTGACCAGAGCACACTAATCAACCTTCCTTTAAATACAGGTGAGTGGCCACACCTCTTCCTCTCTCTCCGGCTTGGATCGAGCCCTGCGTGGTGGTGGACCCGCGTGCTTCTGCGGCGCTCCCTTTGTTTGGTGTGGTGGCCAGGTTGGCCACTCTACCTTTTAAAGCATGTTGCATTGGGGTCTGGGGTGCATTGCCCCACCGGAGTCACTGTGGGTGATCGTGTGGTCCGCATGGTGAGTCAGTGTGTCCGCCTTTGTTTGTGTCTGCTGCTGGCTCTCAGCTGACTGCTGCTTTGCCCTTCCACTACATGTTTGTGCGTGTACGCGCGCAGCTCTCCTCCTCCTCCCTCGTGCGATGTTGCGCCAGGGCCCTGTGGTATGTATGTTTATATTTTCTTTTGGCGATATTATTTGTACAGTTATTAGTTATCGTGTTTGTTTGTTTGTTTATTTAGAAGCTGCAAGCTCGTGGCCTGTTCACCAGCTGCCGGTCCCCGGTAACTGCTGCTGTTTGTGACTGCTGCCTGTGAGTGCTGCTTTCCTGACCTCCAGCCTCTGGTGTGGCTCGGGCGATCCCGGCTTTTCTCCTGTTGGGCTGGCCTGCATGGAAATTATTTTATTGGATGCTATTTTATATAGTAAGATTTCTTTTTTTTCCTTCTCCTTTGTTGAATATTTCCTTTGGTATTTGTCTGTGAATATATTGTATTTTCATATTATATTGGTAATCGGTTATGGTTTGAGTGATTGATGGATGAGTGCGTGAGTGAATGAGTTATGGTTTTAAACTGTTTTAGCAGGCTAGGGCATTCAGTCTTTGATTAACCCACTTTTTTTTGTTTGTTTAGAACAGGTGCTGTGGACCCAGGCAGCGGCGTGATCCATGGTGGTGGTTGCTTCACGGTTCCCTGCTTTATTTGTTTTGTTTTGGTGTGCAGTGTAGCGCCGAAGTCCGTTCCCCTTTTTGTTGGTTTCTTGCCGCTGTGGTAAGCCCAGTCCTGTCCCCACTTTTTCCTTGGTTTTCCCTGAGTGTAGCCCTAGTCCTGGTTGTGGTTATTTAGTTTTAGTTTAATTGTTTATCATGTTTCTGTTACTAAAAACATTTATTTTACACTATCTCCGCCTGGGTGGATTTCGTGAACCAGTGACCTTGACCTTTTTCGTTTCGTTTGATGTTTCCGTGCAAATACTTACCGTAACTTATGTATTTCCAGGGGTGAAAGTCCCCCGGTGGCGTTGTCACGACTCAAGTTAAAATTAGACTCCCTGCTCAAGTCAGCACATGTCAGGGCCCATCTGAAGTTTGCCAATGACCATCTGGATGATCCAGAGAATGCATGGGTGAAAGTTATATGATCAGATGAGACCAAAATAGAACTTTTTGGTCTAAACTCCACTCATCGTGTTTGGAGGAAAAAGAAGGATGAGTACCATCCCAAGAACACCATCCCTACTGTGAAGCATGGTGGTGGAAACATCATGCTTTGGGGGTGCTTTTCTGCGAAGGGGACAGGACGACTGCACTGCATTACGACAGGATGAATGGGGCCATGTATTGTGAGATTTTGAGAAACAACCTCTTTCCCTCAGTCAGAGCATTGAAAATGGGCGTGGCTGGGTCTTCCAATATGACAATGACCCAAAGCACACAGCCAGGATAACTACGGAGTGGCTCTGTAAGAAGCATATGCAGGTTCTGGCCTTCTGGCTTAGCCAGTCTCCAGACCTAAATCCAATAGATAATCTTTGGAGGGAGCTAAAACTCTGTGTTGCTCAGCAACAGCCCAGAAACCTGACAGATCTAGAGAAGATCTGTGTGGAAGAGTGGGCCAAAATCCCTGTTGCACTGTGCAAACCTGGTGAAGAACTATAGGAAATGTTTGTGTCATGCTGCTTGGGGCTGTTCTCCATCAGTGTCGTGGTGGAGGCCTGGTGCCCTGGGCCTTCCCTGGCTGCCGCTTGGTTGCAGTGCTCTGCGGCCACACAACTCACTCTGTTTCCTGTCTACATTCGGTGGGAAAGTTATCTATACACAAACGCACACATGCACAACTGCAGGTGTACATGACAGGTCCTGAGGCACAGCTTATGCAATTTCTCTTCTTTTCTTTTTTTGTTTTTCTCTCTCTTTTTGTCTCTGTCTCTGACTTTTTTGTGTGTTTTGCTGTAATTGGTGTGTTTTGCTCTAATCTGCCACAAATATATATTTTCAGTATTACTATTACCATTTCTATTAATATAATTACTATGTATGCTAATGTCCAGGTTTTTTTTTTCTCTCTCTCTCTCTCTCTCTAAGCACAGCGTGGGCCTTGTTTTTGTCATGCAGGCAGGATAGAACATAACTGCAGTCACTGCTTGAAAGTGGAAATCAGCCATTGAATCAAGTTCATCCATGTACTACACATATAACAGTAAAAACCAACATTCACTCATATATTTCCAAGCACAGACGTGAGTTTTGGCCTCTGTAACCTCTGAGCTCTGCCTGTCACCATGCCTTATTGTGTCACACAGTGAGCAGGATGCTCCTTTGTGCAGGTGCAATGTAATGAAGAAAGCAGTGAAAACCTACACCTGTTTGAGCTTCGAATGGGCCAATATAGTTTTAGCTACACACTTCATTCGAAGTTTATATGAGTCAGAAGACTTAGATCTGCAAATATTGTATTTACATGTTTGCTATGCTGTACTGTTTTTGAGTTATGACAGTTGTAGTTTGCACTTTTGTTTGCTCTGTCAGCTTTTTTATTGTGTGTGCTGGGGCCTGCCCTCCTGCTCAGTGAGGTCACATGACCTGCGGTGCAGAGGCAGAGAAGAGAGGGGAGGGAGGAGAGTGTAGATAGGAAAAGTAAGAGCCAGAAATTTCTGAAAACCTCCTGAAAAGTACCACAAACTTGATCAAATCTTACACAAAATACCATATTCTTGAAGGTTTTTTCAAGCTCTTTCAATCAGCACAGGTTTGAAAGCCGTCAAACTTATATTTTAGACTGTAGCAGCCAGATTACAACAGGAGTGCTTTTTCCCATGCATTTGCATGGAGTGTGGGGGAGGAGAGAAAGGTGCACTCAGATTTTCAGGGCTTATAAAATCCAAAAGATTAGAGTCATGAAAAATCCGCTCAGTCATTTTGGTCAACACTGTGTCATCTGTTAGCTTTTGAAGCCACTTCCGTGTATGCCCTGGGAGGAGATACATTTTGTTCGAAGTGAAATTTTGGCATTAAATTTAAGACTGAATTGCAATTTGTGGAGTGACTGTTAATTTAGCCTGGGGGTATCTGTGCGTGATTGGTAGGTCTTGAAAAGCACTACAATTCGGCTTTCCTCCTGTGTCTCTGTGACGTTCCTGTGGGCCGCAGAGCCCATTTTTGGACTGAGGGGTTTGGTTTTTCCATTTTATCAAATTTTTCACGAGGCCTGATGTGTGTGCCAAATTTGATGGGTTTTTGAGCATGTTTAGGGGTCAAATTAAGTTCAAGTCATGTTCAAGTTCATCCATGTGCTAAATGCCAAGTCCCCTCTATTACGCAGATGGTGAACACATCATGCACTCCCAGTCAGATCATACTTGCTTTTCTTTCTTTCTGTCTTTTTTTCCCTTTCACTAGGCAGACTATTTGTTATTTATTGTGTCTCATATTTTATATACTATGTTTAAGTTTGTACTTGTTTATTACTTGAGGTGAGAACCTTGTATAAGTCCTTTTCTGGTTTCTTTTCTCACCTGCACTCATCTTATTTCTATGTAATGTCACCTTTTGTCTTTTTACAGTGCAAAATAAATAAAATAAAATAAAATAAACAGCTCTCTGCAGCATTTTTTCTCTCATTCAATCCAATGGAGAAAGCAGTCAGACCCACACCTGTTTGAGCTTCCACTGGGCTGACATAGTTTTAGCTACAGACTTCATTCAAATCTTAAAGGAGTCACAAGACTTTGATCTGTAAGTCTTGCATTTACATGTTTTTGTTATATTGTACTGTTTCTGAGTAATCACAGTTTGAGTTTCACAGTGTTTTCCTGCTCCCTTTAAGGTTTGAGTGTGTGTTGCCCTATTCAGAGTGAGTGACACAGGAGAGGACACAGCATGACGGACACAGCCCATTTTTGCACTGAGGGGTTTGGTTTTTCCATTTTATCAAATTTTTCACCAGGCCTGATGTACGTGCCAAATTTGGTAAGTTTTTGAGCATGTTTAAGGGGTCAAATTAAGGTTTAAAGTGGCATAATAATAATAAGAAAGAAAGAAATGGAGCAATTACAATAGGGCCCTTGTCCCTTGCTTGGGCTCAGCCCCTAAAAAAATAAACAGTACAATTACAAAAGGGGCCTTGCGCCTTGCTTGGGATCGGGCCCTAAAAAGAAAAGCTACAATTACAATAGGGCCCTTGCCCCTTGCTTGGGCTTGGGCTCTAAAAAGAAATGGAGCAATTACAATAGGGCTCTTGCACCTTGCTTGCTAGCCAGATATCCCCAACTCAAAACCATGAATTTCACTTCAAATAAAGAGAGCTCTAAAGGACAAATTTGTAGCCTTTAAGAGTAAGGATTGGGATGCCCTCAGGGCTGCCAATCGCTCACTAAGGACTGAGGTTTTAAAGGCAAAGGAAAAATACAGACAGAAGATTGAATAGGAATTTGACAATATGAACACTAGGCAGGCCTTCCAGATGGTAAGGACACTAACAGAAGGTAATTCAAAGCCTCAACACGCAATATCTATGGCACAAGGAAATGATCTCAACACATTTTTCAATAGATTCGACACAAAATTTCACAGAAGAATGTCACAAGGAGTTCTCTGCCCTACCTCCTGTGGAGCCCTGTGACACAGCTCCCTTTACAGAAGAGGAGGTTCGGTCCCAGCTTAAAAGATGCAAGCCTGGGAAAGCCCCAGGCCCGGATGGTATCACGGCAATCCATTCCATATACAGCGAGACATATAAAACCTGCAAGATTCCCTCTCTCTGGAAGAAACCCACAATCATTGCAATACCAAAAAGACCCAGACCAAAAGAACTCAACGACTTCAGACCAATTGCCCTAACATCAATGCTCATGAAATGCCTGGAACATCTACTATTCCAAATCGTCCTACCAGTTGTCAGACAGCAACTGGATTCTTTTCAGTTTGTCTACAAGGCCAGGAGAGGAACAGAGGACGCTGTGGCCTGCTTTCTACATCTCCTCCTGGAACATCTAGACCAGGGGTGTCAAACTCGTGCCATGGAGGGCCGACACCCTGCAGGTTTTCTTTCCAACTGGCTCCTGAAGCAGGTGATTTTAATCATCAACACCTCCTTCAGTTTGAGGAAAGGAGCAAATCAGTGAGATCACCTGCTGGAGAGCTGGTTGGAAAGAAAACCTGCAGGGTCTTGGCCCTCCATGGCATGAGTTTGACACCTGTGATCTAGACTCTCCTGGTACCTCAGCACGGATTCTTTTTGCAGACTTCAGCTCAGCTTTCAACACAATACAGAGACATAGACTAATCCCCAAATTAAATCACCTCCATGTTCCATCCCGGCTGATCCATATAGAGCTTTGGAACCGACGTCACAGCGCAAAGACTTATGGGACGTGGGCGCCATTTTGCCAGGCCAAAAAATCAAAACAAACCTTTTGCTAATGAGTACCACAGTTGAAAATAATGCTTAAAAGCAGATCAAAACAAACTGGACTGTATTGAGACAGATTGCGTCCAGAAGCAAAAAGGCGATACCTCCAAAAAAATGACTGCATTGGAAATTTGGACCCATATGAAGTGCTGCAATGGACAAGAGACCCAGAAGATCTCCCGAACTTGGCCTTTGCACACATATTTTTACACCTCGTCTGTGGAGTCAGCGCTCACACCACCAACAAATTCCAGAAATTACAAATCTCTGGAGGCACACAAACAATCCACAAATGGCTGGGTACAGGATTTGGGTGTGTTCAAGCCCCCATGTGAATTTATCGTCATTCGGACACAGGTGAGTGAGCATTTATCATATTTTATTACTAAAGTTCTGTCTTATCATGAATGCTAATATGCATTAAATTTGTTAGACAAACGCCCCCAACACTCCAAATGATCGTGTCAAAAATAAGTTGTTCAACCCTTTTTTCGAGTGGAGTTATTTATTTTATTGATGCTGCTGAGCTAACCGCGAGCTAACCGCGAGCTAACCGCGAGCTTGTTGTTTAGCAGCAGTAGTTGATGGATAATGCCGTCGCCTTGCTGAGACAACAATGGCAACAACTTTTACAATTTCAGAT
>OOFC01045455.1:0-11499 GCA_900323345.1 Pseudochromis fuscus
GGAGGGCAGGGGAGGGAGGGGGGGTGAGGAGGGCGAGGAGAGGGAGGGGGTAAACCAACACATGACCTCGGGACCATGAGGCCGAGGGAGCTCAGAAACTGACCTTTCTGCCGGAGTCCTTGTGTCCACACTCCCCTTTGTCATACCACCACTTGTTTTTCAACTTGTCTAAGACGGCTTGTTCATTGAGCTTCAGAACTGCTAGGTTTACTGGGATTCTTCAGAGGAGGAGGGGGGGAATAACATAAATAACATTATGCACCTCCATGTTATCTTATGTTATTGTTCTGTGGCTACAGCCATGGCGGCAGCAGCCAATTTAACAACAGTGGCATTAGCAGTACAGACGCTGTGATTGGCTACAGAGAAACAGCTCAACAACAACAGCAGCAGCAGAAAGAAAACCAACAAACAAACAAAAAACAGGCACAAATCACACAGAAAAATGTTCTGAGAAAAGGTAAAGTGATATGCGTTAATACTCCATCTGGCCTGGTTTGGCCTGACTCCCTACGTGCGAGATGTGTATTACAATATCACTTTGGGTAACCGGCAAGAGCTGAGGACATGCCGAGGTCTCAGGACTACTGGAGCTCTACTGGAACTCTACTGGAGCTCTACTGATGCTCTACTGGAGCTTTATTGGAGGGTTGGAGTGAAATGTATCCATTACCAAGGGACAAGTGGATCTCGGGAGTATTTTACTGAGCGGCCTGAGTAGCTAGCTGCTTTATTTTTAGTTAGCTTGACTTCATTTTCCTGACTTGATTTCTCATACACTCTAAAAACTGTTGGGTTGCTTTGACCCAGACCTGGGTAGATACTGGAATAACTACATGCTGGGCTAACTTAACCCAGTAAGATGGGCTGTTCTTACCCAACGTTGTGTTGTTCTTACACCCATCTCACTGGGTCAAATTAACCCAGCATGTAGTTAGTCCAATTTTTACCCAGCTCTGGGTTAAAACAACTCAACATTTGTAGGGTATGTGCTGTCCGTGCACTGTCTGTGGAGCTTGATGATGTAAATCAGTGTAATTGTTGTGCTTGCTGTGCTGGGGGAGGTCATACAAACTCTGGTGGTAATGTGTTCACACAAACGTCAATTTCTCTCTGGATGAAGTGAATTCGTTGTGCAGCAGACTGTCCACATTAGTCCAGGAATACAGTGGTGAAATCAGACTTAAGTCTTTTGTCGTGAACAACAACTTACTTGTGCTTTGATGACTAAGTAATGTTTTACTGGAGAGATGACAATTTCCCTCACCCACCGAGCAGCAAAGAAACTGTAAGCGTCCAGACTTTGATACGTCTTCAGAGACTGGCTCGTGTAAGGGAATGGAGTGTTGATTGAATAATTGAAAATTTAGATGAATTTATGAACAACAATGTTTTATGGATCAATGCCAATGCTGCTTATTTTATCCCAATATCTTTCTTTGTGGATGTCAGTGAGCCCCTGTGCGATACCAAGACAAAGTTACTGAGCTGCTGTTTTAAGATTCGCAGTGGCTCGCCATGATCAGCGATAATGTGGATGTCCAGATATGCCGTCCAATATGGCAACATAAACAACAGCGCATGTTCGGTGTGACATCACTGCACACTATGTTTATGGCGGCGTTGCAGATTTCCTTTCTTTATCAGCAGCAGAGGAGATTAAAAGACTTTGTCCTGTCCTTCCCATTTCTGTGTGGAGTTTGCATGCTCTCCCTGTGCATGGTGGGTTAGGGTTACTCCAGTCCAAAGACATGATGTTAGGTGGACTGATTGGTCTAAATTGACCATAGGTGTTAATGTGAGTGTGGATGCTGTCTGTCTTTGTGTTAGCCCTGTGATAGACTGGCAACCTGTCCAGGGTGTAACCCCGCCTCTCACCCATGGCCAGCTGGGATAGGCTCCAGCAGACCCCCGAGACTCAATTTGGATAGAACAGGTACAGAACATGACTGACTAATTTTTTCTACAAATGTCACTATAGAAGTGAATGGAGACAATCTTCAACAGACTCCAAACTTCATCACACTTCACATGGAGTTTAGATTTTTTTCTATTTCCACTTGTACTGCGTCCACATTTGTTTTTACTTGTTCTGCTTTTCTCTACTTCCTTACTTTTGTAATTCTTGTTGTAATTCTTCCAGCTTCCAGTCCCACACTGCACGTCCTTCAGAAAATTGATTTTCCTGAGCTTGTAAACAGTGTGGACAGTGTGTAATTATTCTCACCTCCAGTAGAGGGAGACAAGCATCCAGAGCATGTTTGTTTGTGCGAACCTGCTGAGCTCAGGACTGTGGTTCTGTAAAATACCCCGCAGATCCAGGACCCGGTGCTCCCTCCCTGTTTACTGCCCGGCACCGTCAGCTGGGGGTGGTTGCCGGTTACCCCGGTGTGCCATTGCCTGTGGTTACCCGGGGTTACGGTGATCTGACCTTGGAGTCCCCTCCCCCGGTGCCGCACTCTCCCTTGTCATACCACCATCTGTTTTTCAATTTGTCCAACAGGCCCTGCTCGTTCAGTTTTAACACTGCCAAGTTAACGGGGTTTCTACGGGAACAGCAGAGAGCATCATCACAGCCATGACATCATCAGTGGAGACGGTAACGGACGCTGCTTGTCCACCCAGACCGCCGCAAAGTGTCCTGCACGCCACACTCAGGGTGTTTTATTCTGAAGGGCCTAAAAGGATCACACCTGTGGGTTCCACACACCTCTGATTTCCACAGCTCCAGGAGGAGGTTCTGTGTTCTCCTGTGTGTTGGTGTGACAGAAAAGCAGCAGGAGGCAGTAACAGAGCTCCACTGTGTCTGTGAGCTGAGAGCAAGAAGAAGATGAAAAGAGTGGTCGGTACAAACTCAAACTGTGAATCCTCTCAGCTGTTTGACCAGGACTTATATACTTATGATTTTTCTACTTCTACTACTTCTTCTTGTACTACTTCTACTTCTATTACTTCTTCTACTTCTTCTTGTACTTCTACTACTTCTTCTACTTCTAGTATTTCTACTTTTTCTTCTTTGAGGGTTGTGCTCTCTGGGTGCTTTCTGGTATATGTTTAATGTGGTATTGCAACAACTTTACTGTGGTAACGTAACAGCTTAACGTGGTAATGTAACAACTTTACCATGGTACCGTAACAACATAAATGTGGTAACGTAAGGGAGAGACTTTATTAATCTCACAATGGAGAAATTCACTTGTTGCAGAGGCTCATAGCAACACACAATTTAAAGGTGGTAATGTAACAAATTTAACGTGATAATTGAACAACTGTAACGTGGTAATGTAACAGCTTTAATGTGGTAATGTAATAACTTTAATGCGATAACATAACAACTTTAACACGGGACCGTAAGACCTAACATAACATGGTAACGTAACAGCTCCACAGCTCTCAAAGAGCACACGCTACCACAACTCTGCTGCCATCTGGTGGTGGAACACCAACAGTGTGTCATTAGAACAGAGGATCCTCTGATCACTGAACAAACAAACCAACAAACAGGCTCTCTTTTTTAGTTTGTGGATCTGGGGTGTGGTCATGTGACCTGGTAGGTGGTCGGGTTGAGTCTGAGTCGGACATTTTAAAACGATCTGGGTTGGAACAGAAATCCTGAGAGACCTACCTGACAGGTGACAGAGGAACAACAGGTCAGAGGTCAACGACAGGCCTGTGGGTCCTCTTTATGACCAAATCAGTCAGAGAGCGGCCGGTGGGCAGAGTTTGTTTTGAGTCACCGAGGTAACACTTCCTTGTTTCTGTACTTCGATTTTGATGTGACAGCTTCTGTCCTGTGAAGCAGGATCATCATGTCGCCATGCTAACAGATGCTAACTGATGCTAACAGATGCATGTTAAGACACTACTTAACTTACAGAAGACTGACACTGACCCTTTTCATGTGAGCATGCTCAGAGACACCTGTGCTGACTCCACCCCCTTCAGATGACTGTTCTCAGACTGGACCATCTGTGCTCACTCTGTCCCCCTTCACGTGAGCATGCTCAGATGTGATGAACCTGCTTCACACAACAGAAATTGTGGCGGTTGACCTGGACTCTTCAGAACAAACTTGGCGATGGCGATGGCGAGGAGTCCGAGCTGATTGGAGCTCAAGCCGATCATTTTGTGTAAAGTCGTTGACACGATTTGCTCAGAATGACGCAACTGTGTAGCTAAGCAACAGGCTCCACGGTGTTGCGGTAATTTAGTGTCTGAGAGCAGCTGCAGATAAAATTAATCCACCAATTACAACGTCCCGATCTGCAGTCCGCTGCTGGCCTCCAGCCCGGGGTCGAACGGAAAACGGCGAGAACGAATGAGGACGAGATGTCTCAGGATGTCGGAGACAGAGGCGGGAAGTGACGTGACATTTGAATGCCGCTGTCGGAAAAAAAGTTCATCAGAGAGCGGCGTTCAAGGACGGTGAGACAGAGCAGGACGTCTGAGCACTGTCAGTGTTCTGGTGACTGGAGAGGACACAGAGACAGATAGAGACACAGACAGAAACACAGACCGACAGACAGGTACAGACATGTGGACACAGACAAACAGAAGAGAGAGAGACAAGACAAGACAAAGACAGATTAAGAGACAGTTGGACAGACGGACAGATGGACGGACACACAGTTAACACATCCTGATTGGTTTCCACGTGACATCAGCAGGTTTTTCAGAATAAAAGCAGAACATTCATAAAGTTTGTAATCAGCCAAGATGCATCTTTGTGTTCACCACCAGCACCTGCAGAGTCTTTGTTTATTAAGCTGCTGATGTCAGAGGACAGCAGACAACCAGGAAACACCCTCAACGCACCACGCTGTTCTGGTCTGTGAATGCATCATGATTCAGCTTCCGTTAAAATCTGTGACGTGAGGCTGGAGACGAGTTCTGCTTTCAAACAATTATCTTAGGCTAACGTCAGCTAATGTTCAGGGACCAGACTGATGCTGACAATAAGGGAACAGGTTGATGCTAACATTAGCTAACATTCAGGGAACAAGTTGATGCTAACATTAGCTAACATTCAAGGACTGGGCTGATGCTAACATTAATTAATATTCAGAGAACAGGTTGATGTTAACATTAGCTAATGTTCAGAGACTGACCTGATGCTAAAATTAACTATTGTTTGGGTAATGGACCTAAGCTAACATTAGTTAGCATTTAGGGAACAGGTTTATACTAACATTAGCTAACATTCAAGGATCAGGCTTAAGCTAACATTAGCTAGCGTTCAGGGAACAGGTTGATGCTAATATTGGGTAACATTCAGGGAACAGGCTGATGTTAACATTGGCTAATGTTCAGGGACCAGGCTGATGCTAACATTAGCTAACATTCAGAGGACAGGCTGATGCTAACATTCTCTAATATCCAGGGACCAGGTTGATGCTAACATTAGCTAACATTCAGGGAACAGGCTGATGGTAACATTAGCTAATATTCAGGTAACAGGTTGATGCTAACATTAGCTAATGTCAAGGGAACAGGATGATGCTAACATTAGCTAACATTTGGGAATGGGCCAAAGGGAACTTTAGCTAAAGTTTGGCAACTGTGCTAACGCTAAAATTAGCTAACTTTTGGGAACAGGCTGAAGTTAACATTAGCTAAAGTTCAGGACCGGGCTGACGCTAATATTAGCTAATAGAAAATGGTGGACACGGGTGGGTGGAGCTGAGGAGGGACGCAACAACTGAAGCTCTTTGATTCATGTTCACCTTCATATTCCCACAAACAACAGAGAAAACAGGACAGCGACACGAACACGGACCCCACCCCCACCCCGGCCCCTCCAGCTGGACCTCCACATTGTACCTGAGTGGTGATCCTTTGGGCGTGGCCACTCCATAGCCCTTCGAGTCCAGGTTCCCTCCAACCTTCATGGTGTCGCAGGGCTTCCTCTGCTCAATGTACTCGTTCATGGATGACTCCAGCAGGTAAGCGTACTTCCCCTTTGACTTCCGGACCCGCAGCACGCCCTCGTTGGTGTTCTTCACGAACACAGATGGGTCAGCACTGCGCATGTATGACCACATCTTCTCAAACACAGCAATCTTTGAGCGCTGAGGACACAAAATATGTCTTCAGACTGAGTTGGAATGAGTTTCAACCAAATCCCATGAAACTCATCAGGGACATTTCCATCCGTCGCTGGGTACACAGCTCGTCTCATGAAGGTTCTTTGCCTTTCTGACCCCAGAGGAACATTTCTTACCCTGAAGAACTCCTTGGTAGATCCTGCGTCCAGAGTGCCGTAGGCGATCTCGGTCTGCTTGGCCAGGTCCTCGGCGCTCTCAATGGGGGAAACCATCCTCTCCACGGTCAGAAATGCAGCCAGGTTGGCCGTGTAGGACGAGATAATGATAAGGGTGAAGAACCACCAGACTCCCCCCACAATTCGACCTGAGAGAGACCTGGAGAGGACGACAACGAGGACGGACAGGGAGGACGAGTTAACCAATCAGTGAACCTCACCTTTGTAGGTCACAGTGTTCCTCCAACATGTTGGATCTGTACAAACAGGCTCCTCCCCCTTCATGGAGGCAGGTGAATCAACCTCCATGACATGGACAATGTTCAGGTGTGATAGGTGCGCCTGTACCTGTCAGTGCTCAGGTGTGACGGTATGTCTGTACCTGGGGGAGATATCGCAGCCCTGCTGCATGAAGGCTCCAAGCGAGAACCACAGAGAGTTAAAGATCCCAAAGTCGTTGGTGTGTTCTGGTGTCTCCTTCTCTTTCTGCTGGTTCTGGTTCTGGTTCTGGGAGAACCCTGAGGGAAAAACAACATTGATGAAGGTCCAGCTCTCTATTCCACACACAGTATGACAATGACGGTGATGATGGAGGGACCTGGAGAGTGAGTGAGTTCGGAGGACGACGTGGGTGGCGCTCGCCTGGAGGTGGACGAGGGAATGGTTTCATCCTCATCCTCGGAGTCGTCGCCCTGCCACTCATATGGGCTGAAGCGACTCACCTGAAACACACATGGAGACCAAACCTCAGACCTGCAGCAGGACCTGAGTCCTGCCCCCCCCACTGCTCAACTTCCGCTCACCAGGAAGAGCACGACACTGACGCCAATGTAGGCAAATACGATGCACATCCAGATCTCATAGGCTAGTGGGTCGAGGAAGGAGAAGACACCCGGTTTGGACTTGGTGGGCTTCTTGATCATGATGGAGATTCCCAGGGACATGAAGGGTTTGGTAAAGTCAATGACCTGCTCTCGGACCAGAGTGATGGTGAGCGGAGCCACAGCCACATCAGCCTTCTGTGGGAGGACAGAAACAAGATGGTGATCACACCCTGTTTACTGCAGGTTACTGTTCAGTCCAAGTATTAGTCCAAAACCAGTTTCAATATTAGTTCAGAACTTCAGAAAGGTGCTCCACAACTGGTCCAGAACTAGTCCAAGTATTACCCTAAAAGGGTCCTAAGCCAGGACAAATATTTCTCGAAAACACACGGAAAAAAACCATCCAAATATTAGTCCAAAATGGTACTAACCCAGTTCAAATAATAGTTAAAAAGTTATTATTAGTCTAAACCTGTCCAAAAACTATCACAGAACTAGTCTAAGTATTAGTCTAAAACTAGTCCCAATATTAATCTAAACCCAGCTCAACATCAGTCCAACAAGTAGCAAAACCAGTCCAATACCAGTTTTAAAACTAATTGCAAATGTGAGTTGAAATCTGGTGATACCAACACAAACCAGAACTCTGATGTCAGATCTGTAGCGAGGAGTAACCATGGCACTCACCCCATACACCAGTTCTCCCACCATACCATTCCACATCTTGGTCTCAGCGTCTCGGGTGCCATACTTGCTGTCGCTCACCAGCTCCAGTCTGTAGGCGAAGCCAACGTGTTTGGCGATCTCGGAGGCAAGCTCAGCGCAGTAACCTTCGTACCGGTCATTCCCCACCAGCTGCTCGTGGTTCTTCTTCAGCATCATGTAGGGAGCCTCCTGTGGGCGGAGGAGGTGGTTCACTTATCCATCCGGGAGGAGGCAGAGCTTTAGAGGCTTACAGCAGATTACATGGAAAGACTGTAACATGTGCACTGGAATACATCTGAGTGTGTTCAGGACACACTGTTACTCTGCAGTGAAACACTCGCACCTGTTCTGCCCCCTCTGACTTTGAACCAGACGTCAACAAAGAAACATTAAAGAAATGTGGTCGTCACATGAAACACTGATGGTGTTTCACCAGGAGACCACACAAACCAGCCGACACAAACCAGTGTTCAAGGCTCTGGTAAAAAAAAAATAATAATAATAATAAACAGGTTGTGAATAGAGGCTCTGATAGAGGCTAAGATAAAGGCTGAGACAGAGGCTCTAATAGAGGCTCTAAAACAGGGGTGTCCAATCCTGGTCCTCGAGGGCCATGTATTAGATGTTTACCTCTTCCAACACACCTGATTCAAATGACCAGGATCATTATCAGGCTTCTGCAGAGCTTGATGATGAGCTGATCATTTGAATCAGGTGTGTTGAAAGAGGGGAAACATCTAAAACATGCAGGATAGTGGCCCTCGAGGACCAGGACTGGACACCCCTGCTCTAAAAGCAAAGCTGGACTCTACATGGCCAGAGAGAGAGAGAGAGAGAGGGGGGGAAAGGAGCCAAGTCACAGAAAGCACACCAGCTTATGCAATCCTGTTTGTATCTATCAGGGAAATAAAAAGATGATCCAGAGGATAGACCCAGCCTCTTTGATTTCATTACAACGCAGAGGGTAAAACTCGCACGGGTTAGACTCAGATAGAGGCACAGATCCAAGGTGGTGAACAGTCTCACCAGGATAGTGGTGACCACGTAGGTTCTGTTCTGCAGACCGTAGAACTCCTCCTGGACTGGTCGGTACACGGCGGTGTTCACGTAGCCTCGCTTCTCATTCCAGTAGCCAATCTGCACACAACGTCAACAACAACACAAGCGACAATAACAACATTAACAACACAAGCAGCAACAACAACAAAATCAACAACAGGAAGAACAACAAAAACAACAACAACAGCAGTGTGGGTTCTTCCCCTGCAGCTGACAGAAAGACAGACAGACGGAGGGACAGAGGATGGACAGCAGCACCTTCCTGGGTCCACTGGGACTCAGCTCCATCACCGTCAGGGTGAAGTTGGTCCGATGTCCTCGCTCATCAAACTGTACGTGACCAGTGAGACCGCTGAGACGCACCTGCAGAGACACATCCACACAGACAACCACACACACATCCACACACACATCCACATCATCAACATCTAACACTTTATTCTAACAGAGCTCATTTGAATAAGATGAGATAAAATAAAATTTTAAAAATAAATTACTTTATTCATCCCACACTAAGGAAATTCTATTTATCACAGCAGAAAAACTGGAAAAACTACAGAGTGCACATAAAACCTACAAACACCTTGTGTACCTACTGTATACATGTTGTGTATATGTGTCAGCGTACCTGTTGTGTACTGGTTGTGTACGTGCTGTGTACATGTGTTTTTCTGCCTGTTGTGTTTCTGTTGTGTACATGTGTATGTGTACCTGTTGCAGGGCTCTCTGGATGTCGATGCCTTGTCCCCACGGAGCCGGCGGATTGGCCAGACACTCGCCTGCGTTGCCGCGGCGAGAGATGTCAATCCGCTGCCGCCGCAGGTTCTGAAAGGCCGTCGCCATGACACTGACGCCATCGTAGGTCAGAGCTCCGGTGTACTGAGGAGACAGGAGACAGACGGTGTGTGAGGTGTGTGTGTGTGTGTGTGTGTGTGCATTTGTGTGCATGTAGCTGTGTCTGTGTCTGTGTACCTTGAGCCTTCGCCGGGCCAGTTTCAGGTCCTTGCTGTCGAAGTCCATCCAGTCCTGGTTCACCTTCTCCACGGCCGGATCGGACCGGTTCACCAGCTGGAAGCCCGTTACATTCGGTGCCAGCTTCTGAAACTCTGTGACATTCAGGTCCATGAAGCCCTGGCGCACACACACACACACACACACACACACGTGTTTGCTTTCTTCCAGTAAATAGGCTCCACCTAAAGGAACTGAGTAAGAGAGGAGAGGAGAGAGACTCACCAGGTTGGCCAGGATGTAGTGGTAGTTCTTCTGGTTCCTCTTCTGAGCAGCGATCTGAGAAAAGAGGAGACATGACATCATTACATCACTATGTGTATGTCCTCTAATTGCCAATTGGATAACTCATTTCCTTTCAGAGGGATTATTTGCTCGTCTTCGTCATCAGAAAGAAAAGTGGGAAGAGGAAGAGTAGGAGGAGGAGGAGACAGTTTGAAGTTTGGATGAACCTGGACCCACAGATGAAGGTAAACATCAGATTGTGAAACCAGTTTAAAAACTATTGTTGGCTGTTACCAACAAGCTAACAGTACTAATGTGGTACCGCCTCCAGGAATCCTGGTCCTAGAGGAGGTTTGACCTCCTCCGCAGTCTGACCTCCCTCAGGGTCCACCTTCCTCTGCTCTTGTTCAAACAGTGAAACCATGTGAGTAACTATTGTGCCGCCACCTGAGACATGTCCAGTTAAACTAAGTGAACCGAGGTCTACTGAACACCACCTGATGACCTCATCCAAAAACTGATGAAGGAGCAGTACACACTGAACCCATTGGCTTCGTTTCACACATCCAGAAACACCACCTGATGCCGGGGCCTCCGCCAGCCAGCAGGACGGCAGGAAACATGCCGTCTCCTTCCTGCCTGGATCTTACTAAATTATAAATGTCTCTGATGTCTGCACATGCTCAGTTTTTCCCCCTGCCTCAGCGACCAGTGAGGTCATCTTTAAACTGCTTTATGTCTCTGTTGTTATTTTTACCATTTTTTTATTTGTACATTTCACAGATGTAGGACAAATACAGAATTATCTCACCTCATCTCATTTTACACTTCATCTCACCACAAATCATTTCACTTCATCTCATTTCACCACATCTCATCTCATTTCACTTCACCTCATCTCATCACATCTCATATTCACCACACCTCATCTCATCACACCTCATCTCATTCACCACACTCATCTCATTTCACCACACCTCATCTCATCTCACTACATCTCATCTCATTTCACCACACCTCATCTCATCTCACCACATCTCATCTCATCTCACCACACCTCATCTCATCTCACTACACCTCATCTCATTTCACCACACCTCATCTCATCTCGCCACATCTCATCTCACCACATCTCATCTCACCTCATCTCATTTCACCACATCTCATCTCATTTCACCACACCTCATCTCATCTCACTACATCTCATCTCATTTCACCACACCTCATCTCATCTCGCCACATCTTATCTCACCACATCTCAACTCATCTCACCACATCTCATCTCACCACATCTCATCTCACCACATCTTATCTCACCGCACCTCATCTCATCTCACTACATCTCATTTCACCACACCTCATCTCATCACACCTCATCTCATTTCACCACATCTCATCTCATTTCACCACACCTCA